>VDFB02366012.1:0-24534 GCA_007258455.2 Sequoia sempervirens
TATATTGTTGCTGGGTATTTCTCCCTCAAGAAGGAGGGTTTTCCCAGGGTAAATGTTGTGTTCTATTGCATTTATTTGTCTTATTTCTGCTTAATTCAATTCTGGTCCTAAAATTAACATGGTATAAGAGCGGGTTTAAGCAAGATCGTGATCAGATTTGTATAAGCAGTGTAATCTTATTCTCTTCTTCTCATCTTAGAGTGTCTATCTTAGCTTCAAAAATGGTGAACGGACTCAAGGTTGAAGATAGACTCGATGGTGCCTCTAACTTCACCTCTTGGAAGTTTAGAGTTCTTATTGCATTGGAAGAAAATGATATTCTCAAGTTCGTGGAGAGCGAGGTGCCCGAGCCTTTCAATGAGACTAAGAAAACACAATGGAGGAAGAATGGCACAAAGGCCAAGAAGATATTGACTGATTCCGTGAAGGATCACCTTGTGCCTATTATCTCCAAGTTGAAGACAGCTAGAGAGATGTTCAAGACTTTGGAGGGATTGTATGAGATCAATAACACCAGCAGAGCTCTTGCTTTAAGGCAACAGCTTCATCACATCAAGATGGACAAAGGAGATTCAGTCATCTCCTTCTTCATGAAGATTACTGAATTGAAGGATTAACTATATGCCATTGGAGATATAGTTGAAGATAGAGACTTAGTCATGTTGGCACTTAACGGTCTTCCTCAATCTTGGGAGCCTTTTATCCAAGGTATCAATGGAAGATCTAAGCTACCAAAGTTTGATCGCCTTAGAGCAGATTGCATTCAAGAGGAATCCAGGTTGGCTGCAAGAGGTAATGGTAGAAGCTCTCACAATGAAGACAATCATGTTCTTGCTGCTCAAACTTCAAAGAGGAAAGGAAGAGAAGGGAGAAAAAGAAATTTCAAGAGGAATAGAGACAGGAAATCAGATGTTGCTCCTCAATCAAAGAAGAAGAAGGATCTCTCCCATACTCAATGCTTCAAATGTGACAAGTATGGTCACTATGCTAGAGATTGTGCAACAAGACCAAAGCAACATGCTTCTACTGCGGATGTTGATGATGTGTCACCTCAAGAGATAACTCAAGTGGATTTCTATTCATCTCTGCCCTATCAAGCAATGTTCCAACCGATAGTAGCACATGATTAATTGATAGTGGCGCTTCTCGGCACATTACAGGATATAGAGAGCATCTTTCAGATTTGGTGGAAAGAGAAACCAACATTCAAGTAATAATCAGAAACGATGCTTGCTATTCAGTGAAAGGTGTTGAAGCCACCTCTCTTCACCTAGATTCTGGCATCCCTTTTCATTTGAATTATGTCTTGTTTGGACCAGGTATCAAGAGGAACCTTGTATCAATTTAATTTCAGCTTTGGAGGACAAAGGATATCAAGTTGCATTTTCTGAGGGAAAATTTCTTGCTTGGCCGAAGAACTCAAGCATCAAAACAGCCCGAGTGATTGGTGTTCGTCAAGAGAGTCTATATAGACTTTCCATTCGTCCAATTCAAGCATTGATGCATGATTCCACCAGTTCGAGTGAGTTATGGCATAGGAGACTTGCTCACCTTCACTTCAAAGCACTTCCATCCATGGAGAAGATGGTTACTGGTCTTTCGAAACTCAGTCAGGAGCATGATGGCATCTGCAGAGGATGTGCACTAGGTAAGAATATTAAGGGTCCTTTTCATAGTAGTGAAAGTAGATCAAAAGGAATTCTAGATCTTGTTCATTCTGATTTATGTGGTCCAATGTCTGTGGCATCTTTGAGTGGATTTTGGTATTATGTGATTTTCATTGATGACTATTCTCGAAAGACTTGGATTTATTTTTTTGAAGTCTAAGGAGTCTGAAGAAGTACTTGATAGATTCAAAGAATTCAAGGGTCAAGTTGAAAACATGTCCGAGAAAAGGATTAAGGTTCTGAGATCTGACAATGGAGGAGAATACACCTCTGGAGGCTTCTGTAACTTCTGTATTGAGGCAGGGATTAAGAGGGAGTTTTGTGTTCCTTACAATCCCCAGCAAAATGGAGTTGTAGAAAGGAAGAATAGATCTATAGTTGAGGTAGCCAAAGCTATGATCCATGATCAAGACTTACAAACCTTCCTTTGGGAAGAAGCATCCAAAATTGCGGTGTCTGTTCAGAATCGGAGACATCATCGAATATTGGAAAATATAACTCCTAAAGAAGCATTTACAGGTGTGAAACCTAAGGTTGGTCATTTGAGAATCTTTGGTTGTCCTGTTTCTATTCATGTGCCTAAAGATAAGAGATCTAAGTTAGAACCATCTGGCAAGAAAGGAGTATTTGTGGGTTATAGTGAATCTTCAAAAGCCTACAGGATTTACATTCCAGGACAAAAATAGATAGAGATCAGCAGGGATGTCTCTTTTGAAGAAGATGTTGCATTCAAAAGATCTAAAGGTTCATACATGGAGATAGATAATGAAGACCAGTAGACTCCTCAGGACATGGACGTTGATCATACTCCTGAAATTCAGAGGGAGTCTACTAAACCAAAAGAGGCTATTGATCCAGTTGAGCCTTTGGAACCAACTGATGGGCCAAGAGATATTGTCATAAGTCGAAAGAGACCTCTATCGGCTAGGCAAACTATGCAAGAGGCGAAAAAGTTTGCAGCTCCTAGAGGCACATTCAAAGAAAGCAAAAGACCACAAAAGTTTACTGGCTATGTAGCATTGATGAGTCATATCATTGAGTCTGAGCCTTCCAATGTTGAGGAAACATCAAGTCAACAAGTATGGAGAGATGCTATGGCTAAAGAATATCAATCTATTATCAAGAATGATATTTGGGAAATTGTACCGAGACCTGAAGGAAAATCAGTTGTATCTTCGAAATGGCTTTTCAAGATCAAGCATGCAGCTGATGGAAGCATTGAGAAGTACAAAGCTAGATTTGTGGCTAGAGGATTCTCTCAGAAAGAGGGAATAGATTATGAAGAAACTTTTGCTCCGGTTGCTCGTTATACATCCATCAGGACTATTATTGCTATTGCAGCAACTAAGGGATGGAAGCTACATCAGATGGACATGAAGACAACATTCCTTAATGGCATGATTGAAGAAGAAGTATACACTGAGCAACCTGATGACTTTGTGATTCATGGGAAGGAGTCTCATGTTTGTAGATTGAAGAAGGCTTTGTATGGCCTTAAGCAGGCTCCTCGTGCTTGGTATGAGAAGATTGATCAATACTTGATGAGCTTGGGCTTCTCCAAGAATGATGCAGATTCAAATCTTTACTTCAAGGTAGTTGATGGTGAGGCTTTAATCTTGGTTCTTTATGTTGATGATCTATTTCTTACTAGAGCAGAATATCTCATTGTCAAATGCAACAAGGAGTGAGCTTCTGAATTTGAGATAAAGGATCTAGGTTTTATGCATTACTTTCTAGGATTGGAAGTGTGGCAGAGACCCAATGAGATTATTCTGAGTCAAAGGAAATATACCATAGACATCTTGAAGAGATTTGGGATGATGGATTGCAAATCTATGTCTCCACCGATGGAAACAAATTTGAAGAAGTTAAGTGAGTTTGCAACTAGTTCAGATATGGTAGACCCTACCATGTATAGGCAATTGATTAGATCGTTGATGTATCTAGTCAATACTAGACCAGACATTTGCTATGCAGTGAGTGCCCTCAGTCAATTCATGTGTGAACCAAGGCAAATTCATCTAGTTGCAGCTAAGCATATCTTGAGATACTTGCGTGGCACAGTTGGATATGGCTTGAGATATACTTCCAGTGTAGACCTAAAGTTGCAAGGCTATTTTGATTTTGATTGGGCCAGGAGTGTAGGTGACCGGAAGAGCACCTCCGGATGTTGCTTTAGCTTGGGGTCTACGATGATTTCTTGGTGTAGCAGGAAGCAGTCTTCAGTGGCTCTAAGCACTGCAGTGGCCGAATGTATTGTAGCATGTGTAGCAGCTCGAGAAGCAATGTGGCTTCGGAAGCTCCTTGCAAGATTGTTTGGACAATCATTGGAGCCGACTGTTATTCATTGTGACAATCAAAGCTGTGTGAAGCTATCTGTCAATCCAGTGTTTCATGACAGAACAAAACATGTTGAGATCAAATACCATTACATCAGAGATATGATACTGAGGAAAGCTATTATGTTGAGATATATTTGCACGGATGATCAGACGGCTGATATTCTCACCAAGCCTCTCTCCAGAGTGAAGTTTGTACATTTTCGAGACAAGCTTAGAGTTGTGGAGAATGAAGCCCTTGTTGAGAGGGAGACTCAACATCAGTGATCTTTTGTGATTTGCTATAATGCATCTTTCTTTGTGATAGAGAAATTTGAGGTGAAAGCCCTTGTTAATGCATTTTTCTCTGAGACGGAGAAATTTGAGGTTAAAGCCCTTGTCCATCTCTGAGATGGAGATGTAGTTCTCTCCACCCTCTGGGATTAGCCATGGTGGATGTCATGTTGAGAGACTCCATGAAAACATCACGTTGAGAGACTCTGTGATGATTCCCTTGTACTTGTGTTTATCCACCCTCTGGGAGTAGCCATGGTGGACGTCATGTTGAGAGACTCCATGACAACATCACGTTGAGTGACTCCGTGATGGGTACTTGTACACATGTTCCTTTCCACACATGGGAGTAGCCATGGTGGACGTCATGTTGAGTGACTCCATGATGATATCACGTTGAGTGACTCCGTGATGAGCCCCTTTCCACAAATGGGTGTAGCCATTGTGGGTGTCATGTTGAGAGACTCCATGACATGAATATCAAGAAAGATACCTCCCTAGCTAAGAGGGAGTGTTGATGTGTAGCGGCGGGAGTTCTTTCTCCCTCGATTTTGTTCTTGAGAAAATAAATATTAAATAAAATTCAAATAACATTCAAAGGTACCGATTTAATATTTATATCATTTATTTTAAATGAGGCCAACCTTGGTGAAGTGACACCTTGGTTAATAAGCAAGCCGACCCTTCATGAAAAGACACAACATTTTGTATATATAGAAGGCAATCTGTTCTCATCATTCATTCAATTTTCTCATCCAAGACAAGTTCGCATAAGGAGGAATTCGCACATACAGCAGATCAACCATTTGCTTCTAGGAGATTGATACAAGAGAAGACATCATTTATTTGCTTCTAAGAGAGAAGCATTATTTCCAGATCGGCCTTGTGTTTGGCCTTATTATCAGCCTTGTGTTTGGCCATATTGTAAGCATTTTGCTGCTCATTGATTCAATATATAATTGATATATTGTTGCTGGGTTTTTCTCCCTCAAGAAGGAGGGTTTTCCCAGGGTATATGTTGTGTTCTATTGCATTTATTTGTCTTATTTCTGCTTAATTCAATTCTGGTCCTAAAATTAACACTAACTTCTTCCTTCTAGATAGTTTCCAACATTGGTTATTTTTCCAAGTAGCCTTCCATAATCCACCATATATTCAAGTAAGCATTGTAATGAATTTTAAGGCGTATCTTATTAGCATTTTAGTGCAAAAACTTCCTTCTCTACAAGAAAAAATTAGGCTATAAAAGAAGAATAAATAAATGAGAGAAAATGATATGAATGATTACAAAATTGACATTCTCAAAATCCTATCCAATCTTCGGTATCCATGCACTTGCATCAAAAATAAAAACTAGAGAAATATGATAAAATGTAAGAATACACAAACCTGTAAATCGTCAAGGTATTGTACAAGATCTTGGTAGTATCGAATGATGCTGTTAAAAAGTAGAAAAAACCTCTCCAATATGATTGAAAAACTTTCTCGAAATTCATCATCAAGAGCAAGTAATTCAGGGTTTGTTTCAATTTCCTCCTCAAAAACCTCTGGAGATTTGAGATATCTGACACAATGGTTCCAAATTATTTTTTTACTACCAAAATTCTGGGAAGTGAACAATTAGGGAAAATGAAATGACAACTGCAGTAAATCCTAAAGAAAGATCAAATCATCTAGAAAGTAACAGAATAAATTCATATTTACCATATTGAAAGAGGTTTCACATTACACCAAATTTAAAATGATAATTTCCCACATAAAAATAATTTTGTGCCAATAGTATAAATTTAAACATCCTTAACAATATAAAATGTGTGGCTTTCCATAAAGAACATTGACCTCAAATCAGTTACCAATATTTGCAATATCAAGGGTATGAGAGCTAAGTTGACATCGCCAAGCTTGTACATAATACTTCAATAACACTCTATACTTGAAAAGAATCATGGAATATCACAAATTTTAAAAAGAAAGTCCTCAGTTCTAAGAGAATAATTTTTAAAGATAATATATAAACCATGTGACACATTGTAAAATGCCCTTGCTCATAAAAGGAATTGAACTTTTGAAAGCACATGAAAATCATATAAAACACCATTCAAGCTAATATGTAACAAGTGGATACAATCATGTAAATTTCAACCAAGGGATGAATATTTTGAAGCTTACACAAACATACCGCTGGGGTTTCAGGGGTCATGCTCGACATTTGAAACATCTCTCGAGATAGCAGAATAGGGAGGAAACATCCACTTCCCATCCCCCTTTGCTGTAAAAATCAGGGAACGCGCCCCTTGTTTGGTATGTCGTAGAGGCATCAAAATATATATATATATATAGTGAATAGTGCGTTTCTATTGTCATCGTTTCAGGTTTCTGATATATATATATAAATAGTGAATAGTGTATTTCTATTGTCATCGTTTCAGGTTTCTGATAGCATAGTTCTTTTCGTTTAAATTAATCCAAGGAGTTGTGACATGGTAATGGAGACTCCTCCTAAGTGCAAAAACCAGCTAAGGCAACTCATCCATTGACTGAACATGTGGCAAGTTTGAGCTGTAAGGACAATGTTGTACATTTATATTGTAACCCAAGTTTACAAATTTTGAGAATATGGTCCAAACTTAGCCCACGCGGCATTAAAGGGAAAACAACTTTGCCCACTATTTTCAAAATGAAAAATAAATTCAAGAGTGCAAAGCCCTGCCATTACTCTGCTGGGTTCATTTGTAATTTATAGCTCGAATGTTATTGCCAGGAAACATGATAATTGAGTGTAAACTTTAAGAAAGGGAGAAGCTGATATTTTATTGAAATTAGATAGGGTTTGAAAATTACTTGAGGTCGAAGAGAATGGGAGCATAGCGGGGGTGGTTGAAATCGGAAGGAAGGCGATCAGTTAATCTGAGGAGCTCTGAAATGAGAGCTTGGGCAGTGCTGACCAACTTCAGTATTTCTGAAGTTGATCCGTCTGCGTCTCCACTCCCCAACTCAACCATTCTTCTCTGATGTGGTTGGTAAATGCCGCATACAGGTCGCCCTGCAATCCCTCCAGAGCTATATTCACATTTATCGAAATGCCAATAGCAAGAGCGTATTTAAATTCCTTCTCGCTATTTATTTTTATTTTCTTTTCTATTTGAAGCTGCTGGCAGCTGAAAACGCTGGCCGCTGTGTCGAAACTAGCATGGGTAGTTGTATTTAGATATCTTAAATACACCTATCGAACATATTCCAACATATATATAATATAAATTAATTAAAAATATACTTTTATTTTTTATAATTATGCATTATTTTATTACATTAAATAATTATAATTAAATCAATAATATTATTATGTTATCTTATTCTCTCCCCACATTCTTCTAATAAATGGTTTAAGGTCAAGTGGACTCTCTTTCAAGAGGAATGTTCAAATTGAATTTTGATCTAATCTCAAGGGGAATTTTGAGGCTCCCACAAATCGAATGCATGATAAGAGATCATGCAAGTAGATTGATTATAGTGGCATTAAAGAAGATACATACAAGTATAAGCAATGAGGCAAAAGAAGAAGGATTGCTATTAGGCGTGCAACCAATGATATCATGCAATTTGAAAAACATAATGATTGAAGTTGACTCAATGGTCGATCTCAAAAATTGTCAATCACGAAATTGGAGAATAAAAGATATTATAAGCAAAGAATAGACAACATTAGATAATATTTTAAATTTATCTATAAACCATTGCCTAAGGGAAGGCAGCAAAATAGTCAATTGCTTTATCAAACTATGGGATAGATCAAGAGGTCGAACTTATCATTAGTGGAGATATGGAAACATGGCTAGGGCTATGAGAATTGTGGATTACATAATTAGTAATACCTAACATGTAGGATAGTAATGATCTTTCAATCACCATAGGATCAAATTCATTTCAAGTTTTTTATATGTAGACATCTCAATGAGTGTAGGATAACTCTCTTCTCCACTTAACACATGCAAAAGGATTATATCTTCTTTGTTAGAGCTGTATTTGACATTCATTCCAACTGCAAGGTTTATTTCTTTATATTTCTATCCTTCTAGGATGGAGCCTCTATTCCAACTTGAAGGGAATGTTAGGCAAATGGAATTTCTTGGGGAAATCGTAAAGGATTGTGTGCACATAATTTGCTTTTTCAAGGAGGCAATATACTATCAACAATTCAAGAGATTTTTGAATTGGGCTTTGTTGAAGAAGGAACATGGCATCATGTAAGTATAGGAATATCTTAAACATTTGAGAACAATATCTATGTGATAACAAATGACAAGGAACTAACAAAATGATATGTGGGATAGGTTGTGAGAGGGTGTGGAAGATGCAATAAATAAGGTGACGCCAATGAAACTAACTTCCCTTCCACGTACAGGTCTAGGATTCAATGTTTTACATGACCTAGTATTGTTGGGGGGTGGAGAAACAATCAATAGAGCTCATCAAAGAAGTTTCAATGATTCAAGGCTTTATGTGTAGAGTAGTGGGTGCATACTAACCAACCATAGACATGATGAGTCTTTGTGCACTAGAAAAAAATATTTGTGAAACAAGAAAGGTTTTGTTGGCCCCTCAATCTAACAATTCCAAATCTTTCTTGAGTCCCATCTTCTCTATGCACTTAGGCCTCATTTTACCCATCATATATAACCAATCTAATAAATATTTGTATGGATCTCTATTTGTGAATTTTTCCAAAGTGTTGTACTTTGGCATCCCCCATGTGCTAGCCAATGTGTTAAAATTTGGTAAGGTCTCAAAAGTTCTAATTATGGAGCTATTTTTATTCAAGTTTCTAAGGATCATGCTTATGAAAGTTTTTGAATTTGTAAGGCCCTACCTTGTGTGCAACCAATAAATCCTGAATTTTAAGGTGCAATATATTAATTGATAGCTAGATACAATGAAATTGATAAATGAAGTAACTATGATTGGCATTATGAGATATCATGGGCTAAATAAGTAAAGCCTATGGTAATTATCCCTCTTTACCTAAACACCAAGACATGGATATGTTCAAGTAGCAAAGGAGTTTAATAATGTATGAAGGATTGTCATAAATAGGATATTGATAAATCTTATATCATATTGCACGTTTTATAATCCAATATTGTCGCCTAGATTAAATAATTGTGTGATGACATCCCAAGGTATCTTGTAAACCTAGGATAAACAAGTGTAATTTTAGAAGGTGGAATAGTAACTAACTAGCTTAACTAAAGTGTGCATGCATTATGATGAAAAGGATTGTGAATCTTAAAACACATGTGAAGACCCTAAGGTATCTAGACCTAACATTAACATTTGTTGAATTCAGTTAACTCGATACTTTAGGATTCTTCTCATGATTAAGATAATTAATATGTTTGGTCGATAAAAAACTATGATCATGATTATATGATAGGGTAGAGAATCTAAATATGTTTTTGCTATCTCATATGTCTATAAGTAAAATAGACAAAGTGACATTAGATAACTTTGCAAAGAAGCGGATGGTTTGTTGATGCCTGGCAAATGTAGGCGGGTTCTATGTGTATCTAATTGGGTTTCTGGTCCCGGATAAAACTAGGTTGTTATTGGGTCTCAGGCCCTTGCTAGTTTGTAACATGCAACATGTATAGTCTTGTTGATCCTTAGAGGCTGTTGTGGGGTTGTTGTTGGTTTATGATATATTTTAATTGCAGACTACTTTTCTTTGTATTGGGTTCTAGGCCCCATCAAACCCCCTTTTTTACCTCTAATCAAAACTTTACAAAGAAGCGATTACCTAGAATATTTAGATGATTAATTGGGTTAACTAATGATGTTATATTTTATGAGAAATGTGTTTTATGATGCCTTGCAAGATTATGAATATTGAAGTATTTGACTTAGTACTAGACCTTGAAATTGGCCATATGGTATAGTAGTTAGATATGCTTTACAATCTTAAATGCTTGTACAATCTTATATGCTTAAAGGTAAAACTGATAATGCAATAATTAGATAAACTACAATGAAATTATAGCCTAGGATAACTGGATGCTTAATTAGAATAATTAATGTTGTTAGTAGTTATTGTATGAAGATTAAAGGATATATGCATTGTGATATATAGATGATTATGGATGTCAAAAATTATGTTCAAATTTGAGATAAGCTAAAGTTGTTAGACAATAATATTGTGAATAAACATATTATGAACATTGAATTATGAATTTACGAAAATGCGGTTGGTTAATTACGTTGCTTTGGCTATGATTATTATCAAACATATTAACATGTGGAATTGAGTGTGTAGGTATAAATCCTTGGCCCAATGTGGATAAACCATGAAACCAAAACCATAGTCCATATGGAGGGACTATAATCTCGTTTGTGATGTGATTTATTTTTTAATGTTAATTTTGAATGTGTGTTCGTGATTTTTATTTAATTTCATGTGATCCTTAGGATGTGAGTTGACATCCTAGGTGGAAAATTTTGGATGATTTATTTTATGGGGATTTTGAGGGTCTTAAAAAACTTATTTTAATGTGTTTTGATGGGTTTTGGTGTCCTAGGGAAAGTACCTATGGGTATGGGGTTCATTTAAACCCAAACTTGTTCAAGGGATTTGATGTGACCCCTCCTAATGGCCCATTAAGAGGAGTGACGAAAATCAAAGATTGGGATGAAGAAAAATGACTTAACTTGTCTCATTCCCATTCCCCTAGGTTCATTTATGAACTTGGTGTAGCCCACAAAGGATGCACATGTGTGAGCCTCCTTCGTAAGAGATCATGGGAAGAGTGTTTGAGTACACTCTCCATCTTCCAAAAATTCTCACACATGTGTGAGCACTTGTGGGAGAGTGTGTTTGAGGGAAGAATGAGAGAGTGACAAGTGTCACTCCCTCATTCATGGAGCTAAAATTAGGGTTTTCTATATACTCCCATTTGAGAATGAGAACAAGGGGGTTTTTGAAGGATTATGATTCTTTTTCTTTTGGTTTTTGGAGTGTTTTTTAGTGGAGAATTTTAGAGGGATTTCTTAGCTTGGCTTGAGAAGGGATTATGGAGATAGGTTTGACACTGAAGATGATCTCAACTCATCCTCTCCATTTTTTAAGGGCTTAAGGAGGTAAGCCTTCTTGGCTTCTTGATTTTTTTGTTTTGTTCAAGGTATGTGAAAGAGATTTAAAGTTTGTGATTTGAGTTTTACTTTTATTTTCATATGTGATCTTGTGTATATGTTGTGAATATGGATGGATGCTAGGGATAAACTCACCCTTATGGGAAACGCATTCCTAGTTTATGTGAATGATAAATGTGGGTATTTTTGGGTTTTATGTGTTTAAATGTTATTGTGTATTTGAGTTATAATGCGAAATGGATTTAAGGAATGGTTGTGTGTTCATTGTTGTTTTAAAGTTATTTCACTGTGCTTGCAAAGGGTTGTATGAGCATGTGTGTGTAATCCAATTTTTAGGGAGACCTCTTAGCTCGAGTGACCTATGAGTAAGTCAACAGTTGGGAGGTGAGCACCCCATGACCAATGGAAAAGTTTATGTCATGTGTAGGTATGGATGGTTTGGAAGATGCAAACTAAAATGCAAAAATGATCACTTTCATTTGATTATTGTAATGGGGTGGGACAAATGTTTAGAAAATGAACGTGAGAGAGCATTTTATTCATTGCATGAACGTGAATATTCTTGCTAAATAATAATAGGATAATTTAAACGGTATCCACATTGCATTATGTATTGTAAGAAATAAACAAGTGATTGTTGTATGTTGCTCTCTCTCTTCAAGATTAGTTAAATAGGAAAATAAAAATACTCCATAATATCTTTAAAATTTTCACTCTCATTAATCATGCTAATTGATTTCATACAAAAGGTAAAATATATTCATAAAGTTGTAAAATTAGTAGTGGAAAGTCAAATGATATACCCAATGGTCTATTCCTAGGTTAAACATCTCTCTTACAAACATATATACAAAATAATCCAACCACAATCTATTGGGCACGGTTATATCTTATCTCAATAGGTGAAATAAAAGCTTATGCAAAGATATCCATATGGTATGTATCATATTAAAACTGTATATATATTTGCAAATATTAATTAAACAATACTTGACTACTTTTAACATCAACAATTGAAGTCATTGTAAACATATATAAGATATATTTATATTCAAATTTGTGTTTTAAAAAAAGATTATATTATATTCATGTCATAGTATATCAAAACAATATATACACATGTATATAAAAATTTCCTAATTACAGGTGTATCTAATTATTCATTCCATTGTAGAAAAGTATATGTATAACATCTAAAAGTAAAAGTAAAATAAAAATTCGTAATATATATATATATATATATATATATATATATATATATATACTTTAACTTATTTTAAAAAAATTGGGTGGTAGGGTGCACGACCCTCCAAGTTGCAGAGGAAGGTGGCTTATTGCCACGGTGGCAGTTGGAAGGCGGTTTCCTTGGTTGAAGTGGCAGTTCAACAATTTGGGTGGTGATAACTTGTTTTGTCATTAAGTTGGATGTACAAGGGTGTCAATATTTTAGTTGGCTACCTTGTTAAGTGATGATTATTTTTCAAGGAAGACGAGCTCGCGTTAAAGGAGTGACAACTAGCATACCGGGAGGTGCTACGATTAGAGTTGGATGGCGGCATTTTCATAACCCAGGCTTTTTATGGCAAGATTGGTTCTCTTTTGCATTATGCATTTCCTTCAGATGTGAGGTGTTTGTGAGTTTCTTGCCTTCCCTTCTATCAAGCGTCTCTAGTAGGAGGTTGAGGATGGCGAAGAGTTCAAAATTTATAGTGGAGGTTTCTGTTGCGATCCTTGCTCATTTTAGAGCGGACACTCCAATATCCTTGCATTCGTCGGTGAGATAGGCTTCTTTCAAGGAAGTCACTGACCAACGTTTGAAACATATTTTGGTGAAATATGATCCGTTGGTGCTTGCGGCAGTGAAGATGGTGTTGGGTTCTGGTCATCTGGAGTCCAAGGAGTACAGCAGAGACAATTTACATATCTCTTCATGTTTCCTTGCCTCTCTATTAGACAATTTGGAGCCGAAGGTGGAGGCAAAATAATTGTTGTTGAAGTTGTTCAAAGAGGACCTGGTTGAAGGCGTTGATGAGGTGCTCCATGTGGTGCTAGAAGGCAAGGGATGCCCACGTCCCTGCAACATGGAACAGGTGAGCTTGGAGGACACGGTGAAAATTTACCCCTTCCTTTTGGATTTGCAGGGTTCGGGACTGATGCGACATAGGGTAATTGCGGCAATTGCCATTATCTTTCTGAAAAAGGTGTTCGTGTTGATGGCGGTGGATAAGGAAGATTGGAAGGAGGAGTTCGAAGATTTTGTAGTTTTAAACAAATTTTTGTAAACCGGGGTGTTTTTTTGGCGATGGCTTTTTTTGTCGTTCTAGTTAGGGTAGTTTTGGAACTCTCATCGCCATTATAGTGGCCAATGTTTGTTAATTTTAGCTTTGGTTAGTGGTAGTCAATTAGTTGTATTTTGGTAGTTTGTTAAGCACTTGGTATGGCTTTTTGGGTGGCTCTTGAGGGCTGGTTTACAAGGTTTTTTTGTTCGCCCTCTTTCCTGCATGGCAAACGCTTGTAATTCTAGTGTTTTTCTTTAATATAAATAAACAAAACTCTTATGTATCAAAAAAAAATTATATTTAAATAATTTAAGAGTGAAAAATATGTATACATATAATAAATTTTAATATATATATATACTTTAATTTATTTTAAAATTTCTTCCTCTCCTCGCCTCCCAATACTGGGGGTGTGTGAGTTGGCTTTGGGTCGGTGGGAGAGAATACTGAGGCGACACATCCACGTCACATCTCGGATATCCTTAGTTCACAAATAGGAATGTTGGCCTTCTGAATGAAAACGGCTAGTTTAATGCGGGGTTTTAATGATCGTCAGAAAGCAGGATTGGCTTAGTTTTCAAGTCTTCCACTCTGGAACACGTAGCGTACGGCATCCATCGACAAGACTATGGTTTAGCCGGGTGGAGGTTCACCTCACTTGAAGCGTTTATAGTTATAAGGTGTTCGGACGGCGTCCGTAGACATTCTTCATTGCAAGGATGCGAAGATCGTCCTTTCATGATTTCGGCATTTGTGCGATGGCCAAGCGGATTCTCACGGGTTTATTTTTGGATCCGTTAAATACATTTCGGTACTTGGTTTTTGCATTCTGGTTTTGTTTTCTCCTTGTGCAGGGTGTAGCTGTTCTCATGGAGGGGTCGAAAAAATTGAAATTCACCATTCACATTTCTTTGGATGGTTTGGAATGCTTCGGTGTTGACACGCCGGTCTCTCTGGTTGCCACGGAAAGACAAATTGCTTTCAGGGAAATCACTGATCAAAGACTGAAACGCATTTTGCTAGAGGATGATCCGGTGTTGCTGGTTGCGGTTAAGATGATTCTGGGAAATGAACACTTGCAACGAAGGGAATATGCCAGAGACAATGCTCACATTTCCTCGCGTTTTCTCGCAGTGTTATTGGATTTGGAAATTCCGAAGAAGCTAGCTCGGGAGCTGATGGAGCGTTTGTTCCGCATGGTTTTACTCGGTGGCCTGGAAGATACGTTGAAGGCGGCCCTTTTGGGTAAAGGTATCCCGCGCCCGGCTGATTTGCCTCTCTTATGGCACACGGAGGAAGCAGTCAAGGTGTATCCCTTCCTCCTTGATCTCAAAGGGCCAGCTTTGTCTCGCCACAGGAAGCTTGCGGACGTGGCCGTGGAGTTCTTAAAACGCAAATTAAAGTTGGTGCCGGCGGAGGGAATTGACTGGTTGGAGGGCTTTGTCTGTTTTGCGGAGGTCAATGGTTTCATATAAGGGTGGCGATGTGTCTAAAATCTTCAATAGTCGTTTGTTGGTGGTCTTCTGCACCTTTTTGGCTGCCTTGTTTCAAGTGGGCTGTGGTTAGGTCTGTGAACCCTCGTCTCTGTCCTCAAGTTTTTTCGGGTAGTTGCTGTTGTATGTTCGGGTCTGGGGAAATCTCGGTTCGAGTCTAGGTTAGACTGTCATTTTGCCCGACGGTGGTGGTGGATGGTCATTCCTGCGTTGCAGACGCTTGTAATCCTCTTTTTTTCAATATAAATTCTCTATCTGTATATCAAAAATATATATATATATATATTTTATTTTAAAATTTATATTTAAATAATTTTAAGAGTGAATTATATATATATATATAATAAAATTTAAAAAGTTAAAATAAGCAAAAAAGTAGGGGGGATCAACCCCCAAACCCTAGTCGAGGTTGGGGAGAGGGGAGTCATCCCCTACCCCTTGTAGGGCACGACCCTATGGGGGTTGCACCCCCCTAAAGGGGGTACGTCCACCACAGGCACTGCTGCACTGTGGGGACATGGCTGCTACCTCCCAATGTGAGTAGCCGCAAATCCACCACCCACTCAATACACAACACTACTCTATGTTTTTAAGGATACTCATTGTTAATTAAAGTTGTAGGGAGAAAGGAAGGGTCGGTAGGGAAAAATTCCATGGCTACCACAATATACCTACATTTATTTAAACAATAACTTCTTTGAAATAGAAAAAATGGTCAACTAAATATATATAAAATGTGTGTGTGTGTTGTGATTACCCAACTGTAGTTGGGAAAACAAGAAATAAGAGAGTTGCATATAAGTGCATATTGTTGTATGAATAATTGCAACTACACATTCAAAAATAGAAAAAGAAATAGAGACAAGACCAAGGAGGTGAAATAAGATAACAAATAATGTGTAAAAGAGATATACATAAATACATATTCATGTTTTTGCATCATGAGAGAAAGAAAAGGGAAATGAGGAAAGAGAGGTATGTGAAGAAGAAATTGGGCAAGATTAATCCAAATTTCTTTTGGAGTCTCCCTTCCAATGTCCCTCAACCTGCAAACATAAATGAAAAATAAATAAGAGAAAAGGAAACATTTAAAGAAGAATCCTTATGACTTAGGGTTGCATAGTTGCCCTAAGATCCAAGAACTAAGATTAAAATGTATCCAGTGATCATAAATGAGTGCACATTATGTTAATTACTAGATTACTATTACATCATTTGATCTCAATTAATTGAGAAAGTTGAATGTGGTCCAGGGGACAATGAGACTAGGACCCTCAATTTAAGTCATAACTTAAAGTCGCTTTTTGGAATATTTAAATAAAGACTTTTAACTTCATAAAATTTATTTTAAGTGACAATTTATGGACTTAAGAAAATTTAGTTATTTAAAACCCAAGGCTACCTTGAAAATTAATTACCCCATGTGACCTTGTAAGGTTAATTTAATTTATATAGGATATTCATTTCAAGAATTAATCTAGTACAATAGGGGTGTATGATTTAAGTAAATAAATTAATCGATGATGCTATATAACGAACAGGGGTGTGGGTGAAAAATTGAGACACTTCACCTCAACATTTGTATTAGAGTCGACCAAAATAACATTAAACTATTAATTTACAGGCAACTTAAGGATTTGATCCCATATGAATTTAAAAAGTTATCAAACTTATATTAAAACCAACCTAATCTTATGTGTTATAAACAATTAACTCCTTGTGGAAAGGAATTTGGAAATGTTTAACCATGTTATGTTTAAAGTTAATTAAGTACTTATCTCTCCCAAGTGTTCAAGGTGTATGAAAAGGAATGATATGAAATTTACACTCTTGTGCAATAACCTCTTATCTCGAGTGTAGGAGTTAACTCTAAGGACTTTCCAAATGATTTCTAATATCATAGATTTCTTAGTGAAATTTTGGGAATTAAAAAGTTTTACTTCTTAGTATCTTTTTATGCCCAACTGCACCTTGTTCCTTTGTCATTGTTGAGATATTAAACTTTCCCTACAAGACTGCAGACCTACAGGGAGGTATCCCCCACGATCTCTCACATGGAGGAAACCCAAGAAAGCAAACTCCGCAGAGTCAAAAAGAGGCTTCACAAGCGCACCTGTAAAGTGACATGTTTACTCACAGATAAAAAATGTCAAAAAGCAACCACGTAGGCAAGTAAGCAGGCAGTCGTGCAAACCAACAAGTTGGAAAACTTTCAAAGGGGTCCCTTGGGAACCCTGTGTGAAGAAGGGGGTCCACTCAAGGGACATGCTATTTGAAAGTACAAAAGAGATGTCTTTTTCTTGAATCAATTCATCATCAAGTAATCATTTTGAAAGATGTTCACTTCATCAAGGAATTCAAAAGAAAGACTATGCCCCCATGCAAGGGGAAGATCAAAGTTGTTCCCATTTCGAAGGAAGGTTCTCAAGTTCTTTCTTTACAAACCCATGACGAAGGAAACACGTTCCATTAGGGTTTCAAGTTAAGAATGCAATTCTTGAAAAGAATTTTTTGAAGATTCTTGAGAAAGGATTCGTTGAAAACGAATGCATTTTTGAAAATTAAAATGTTGAAGAAGTGGCGTTGTCACACATGAGAGGGACAACTCAAGCAAAGAAGAGAGAAAGATAAAGAAAAAGCGAAAGAGAAAAGAAAACACAAACAAAGGGCATAGGGGTAGCCTAATATTTTGGGGTCAGAACTACTCATATATCTATACTATACCTATATATATACATACATATGTATATATATATATATATGTATAGTAATAGTATATAAAATGAATTGTCATCAACCCCCTACTATATCAGACCATGTGAAGAATGCACGAGAAGAAAAAGTAAAAATAAAAAATTGGGTCAACATGGAAGGGAAGCCTAAATTCCCCCAACGCTTTGCATCATCCCTAATTTATCGAAAATCAAGTCACAAATATGGAAGAATGATGATACAAATAGAAGGATTACAACACAAAAACCACACTTGTATCCAAGCACCAACAGGGGTAATAAGGTTCATCCAACCACACATAGCACGATCATGGGGGAACACATCACAACACACACACACACACACACACACACACACACACCT
The DNA here is from genome assembly GCA_007258455.2 of Sequoia sempervirens. Taxonomy (NCBI): domain Eukaryota; kingdom Viridiplantae; phylum Streptophyta; class Pinopsida; order Cupressales; family Cupressaceae; genus Sequoia; species Sequoia sempervirens. Next base: position 18,288 of record VDFB02366012.1, read on the forward strand.
AATCTAAAGATAAAGAAGAGGTCTCCTAACACTGATCGACCAAGAGGTCATCCACTTCCCACTCTAGATCATCATAGGGGGAAGAAGGATGACCTTGTAGTGGTGGAATGTTAAGAGGAGGAGCATCCGACCCTCCCACAACAAGGGCAAAGGAAGAGGGACCCACAAGGTCCTCTCCGCCAAGTTCCTATGGAGCTAAAGTCAACGATTTTGTGAAAATCACCGACAAGGTCGGAACCTTGTCCAAAGAGTTAAACATGCACTTCAAAAAAGTGCCATGTTTCACTTCAACAAATGGGGAAGGTTGCACTCGAGATTCACCACTAGGCTCATCGAGTGATTCAAAAGCGATGACAAACTCAAGAGAAGTTGGGATTGGTTTCGTCACTAAGATAGAACAAGTCAGCGTAGAGCCGCCTTTCGAAGAAGGTGGGCTCCTCTTACGTCCTCCATTGCTGGAAGGACCACTCTCTACCTTTTGCTTCGTCAGAGGAAGCAAACTCCCCACAGACGAGGCAAGCAATGCAAAGGAAGAGGAGGAGGAAAGAACTACAGTAGATACAACTGAGGTGTTAGTCATGTCTATGGGCTTTAGGAAAGGCTAGACATTTGAAACGAACATCAACAGAGGCAGCTCCATTGAAGGAGTGATGAACACTTGCACCTTTTTAGGGTCAGGCACATTCGCACTCATAGCGGAAGCCGGAAGCGATATAGAGCTAGCTAGAACAAAAGTAAAGGGGAGGAGAGAGGAGGACGCATCAAGAGGCCCTGATAGAAGGGCGTTTGTCTCCTCTTCCTTCCTCTGTAAGGCAGCCTACTCAGCCATGAGATCCTTTCGTCGGCACTTACGCTCGTGTGCAAGGCAGTTTCTATGACTCTTTGAACCGAAGGCTAGAGGCTGCGAGGGAACAAAAGGCTCCTGCTCAACTATGGGATTGTCCACTATAGTTGTTTCCAGCAGAGGGATAGGCTCTTAAACGGGAGCAAGAGGAGTAGGTTGAGAAGTAGCGAGGGGAGTTGAATCAAGTGCCTCGGCAATGGCCCTCTTCCCATTTATTGCTTTGGGAGCAAGAGCGGTAGGAGGCCGCGAAGGTCAAGACAAAAAGGACTCTCCACTAGGACCTTTCTTCTTGTTATACCAAGTGGGTCTAGGCTCCATGGGAAAAACAAGAAGCTCAAATGCGAGACACTTCGGCTTTCGCCAAGCGGCCCATAAGATTCTCTCTAAGATTCTCTCACAAATGTGAAACGAAATCTGGTGGCACCTCAGTGGGGCAAGAGGAAGCATCAAGTTGAATAGTGGAAGAGGAAGAAGGAGGATCTAAAGAAGGCGGATCTAAGGACCACTTTCCTTCTTCCCTCCTACATGCCTTAATGGCATAACTGTCAGTTTTCAGGCAAGCCCTATGTGAAACAACATAAGGTGACAGAGGGTATCTCACTTTCGGCCTTAGGCGCCCTTTGTTATACTTTTGCTACGTTTGGTGCAAGAGGTCCATCCTAGGTAGGAGATGACCAATGGGCGCCAACCAAGAGTAATCCAAGGAGTAGCTAGACCATGAGCAACCGATGGTTTATAACTGGTGTCATGAATCACATGCATGGAACCCTCGTGGATAAATTTTAAACATTTATGCACAACCGAGGGCATGACATTCATAGCTACTAACCAAGGGATACCCAACTTTACCCTAAAGAGTTCAAACCAAGGGATTATGTCGAATAGAAGATTCACAGATTTAGGTCTGACCAAAACCGGCAAGACAATACTAACCAAAGGGGGCACGAAGAATCTATGATGTGTGCAGATGGTGCTCACAGGTGCATCATACCCATCTTTATGAAAAAATTTGATTAGAATGATCTCCTTAGTTATGATATTTACTTGAGATTGTTGGATCAACGAGAACACCTGCTACAATGTGTTTCATTGATTCGTGTCGGGATGTAGAGAGGAGATGGTTCCCTATTAAAACCCATTAGAAGGTCCTATGAAGTGAAGGTTATAGCAGTACCACTGCTCACAGGCTGCACAGAGGGGATAGGTTGATGCAGAAAAGAGGCCATTACGCACACTAGATGATACTTTCACAGAGTCCCTAAAGGTTAAAGGATAAGACGATGACCCAATTAAGGTTTTGTTATGCAACACCTTCAGAACCTTCCAACTATGCCTACTAGGGGTCGCAGGTTGGGTTGTAAGGCAAAAGCCTCACAACACTCACACCTACAACACTCCTAGGATACGAGGAAAGGAACTTTTAGTATCTCAGAACGAAACCAAAATGGTTCACATGCGGTTCACCAAAAATGTAAGAGAGGGGGACCAACCACGTTCAAGGCCCCAGGTCACGGAGAGCCAAGAGCAGAAGGTTTCCCTAACTTACCTCAGTTTAAAAGGATGTTTTGGAATGAGGGACGAGAATGATGAGGACTATAAGGCCCTTCGATCAATCTATAGACCCGAAACACAAAATGGGGCTAGGCGAGCCAGTTTTTGGGTTCAACTCTATGTTTTAAGGAGCTCTCTACCCAAGGATGAAAACGCAGTTCCGGGACGACAGCGTGGTGCACTGGCGTTTCTCAGGTGCCCTAGCATTCGTACGACCAAAGGACAAAGAAGACAAGCTCGAATGCTAGAAAATAGACTAATGACCTAGCTGATTACTTCCAAAGGGCCAAAACAAAGCTATGAAGTAGGCAAGATATGCATGAATATGATAAAGTAAATACACAAGAGTTAAGGTGGCAAGAATCATCTCACAAGGGTACTCGCTCACTAGCTAGCTCCAAGAATACTTCCACCTACACACAAGAGAGAGGAAAATTGTTGGGTGATTGTATAGGGGCCTGCCTCAATCAGACCCCCAGTTTGGTGTATCCACCTCCACAAACAACCAAGATAGTGATAATGGAGAAATATATGATAAAGGAGGAAGTAAACAACACAAAAGCACTACAAAATAGTGTTATGCTACTCAACCAAATCGTAGAGGAGAGGAGTAGAAAGTTAACCACCTCCACCAAGAGCTCACAAGCTAATGGAGGAGAAAATGAGAGGACTCAAGCTCCTGCTACAATGGTGTTTGTTCCACACTTGGTCTATGGAGTTGACGAAATGTTGTTGTTGCTATGGAGTGCAAAGTGCTACTTGAGAGTGATGGATGTATGAAAAGTTGTGTAGAATGCTTGGAGAGTGTGCTAAAGGATGTAAAAAGATCAAGTTGAATGTTAGAAGGATGAAATGAAGGAGTGAATTTGAAGGAGAGAATGAAGAAAATGACCATATTCTGGTCAGTTAGTTGAAGGGGGCATTACAAATCGACCTCCAATGGGAAGTGTAATGTCGTTGCAGGCTCCATACGTAGGAATTTGCCAAGGATGTAAGAACGTTGCGTGAACATTTGTGCATTGCATAAGTTTCCTTAACAGTTATTCCTCTGTCGACACTCAAAATGGGCACCAAGTGGAATGAAGGAAGCAGCCTTATGTGGAATTAAGCCTTCGAATTTGGTTTTCTAAAGTGAGGAAGGGTAAAAGGGGAATTTGCATAAGGGGTGCAAATTCGCTCCTATACAAGATCCATCAATCTTAGCTCACCAAAAATAAGAAATGTAATTTTGATCCACAAACATAAATTTATTGAAAAGGGTACATTACAAGTGCAATGCCCCAAGTTGACACATCTAAGACAAAACCCAAACATTTTTTTATTTGAAACAACCACAACCGTGAAGAATATGCAACAACAACATGTCACACTTGCACAACAATGTGCACACAAGTTTCATATGAAACATAATGACACAAGGACAAAAACAACGTGAATGACTTCAACATTGCTACAAGAAAGGTGACACTAGTAGAATGCTTACTAATCATGGGATAAAGTCACCAAGATGAACTTACAGGAGGGGAAATGACTTTTGAACAACGATCAAGTACTAACCCATGAATGTGTTCTCTCACAACCAAAAACAAGGGTAGTATGATGAAAGAATCAACCTCAAATCCACACCAACACACACTTGGAAACCCTTACAACACCCATGAAAACCCACACAAATGATGGAACAAATAGGAGCTAACACACCTCCATTAGACAACACAACCTTTCACATCCAATCCATTCAAGATAAACCTTGAACAAAACCTAAAATAATAGGGAGAACCTACACAAAAGGTTGCCTTACTAGGAGATACAAACCCTCCATCAACTAAAACAATGATTATTCACTTCCAAGCAAGGACATGCTTCCCTTGAGACAAATGAGTGCCATAAAAATTGAGGTATGACACTTGTCAATGAAACAACATGGGAAGACTCCTCAAGATAAGAGGAACAACTTTTGTTCACAAGGTTTCCCTAAGAAATGACCAAAAAACTATTAGATGATAAAATAATAAAACTATGGCACCAAATGACATTAGCGTGAGTTCTCAATTGTCCAAGTTTAGCAATTGGAGTCCTATTCTAGCACTAGATTCCTTATTCAGCACTATAGTCCCTCCCAAATGTTGTAGTCCTATTCCAACCATGTATTTACCAGTGAGAAAACCTAAGCTCAATTTTGGTCTTTAGGACAATCACAACCGTCAAGAACTATAAGGAAGGGTCCTCAATGAAAAATAAACTCTGAAATGACAAAAACAATTGGGGAACTAAGGTCTTGGAAACTTGATCTTTCCTCACACTAGCCCACAAAGAAGATAACTCTCAAGGGTTGGCAAGACCACAAGAAGCTCTAACATGAGGCCAAAAACATAAGGGGTGAAGGGGAAAGGTTTTCAACACCCCCCAACCACACCAATACCACTTGGAGAATCCTAAATGACCCCTCAATGATTCTCAACAACACACTATGCACACAAAAGAGAGCTAAAGGCTCAAAGTTAAATAACATGTTTTCTAAGTTAGGATTCATTTTAAATCCTAAACTAAAGTGTGATCAACATTCATTTTTATCTAACATTGCAATGAAATTTAAAGAGCATATAAGATAACAAGTGTGTTTGACTCCAACATCGAGACATGTAAGGGTGTCTAAACCACTAAATTATTCCATCCACTTAAGGAGGTTTAAATAGCATAATACAAATAGATAGAGGACTTAAGTGTCCTTCAAATAAAATTTATAAAAATACAATAATGAAATAATTAATTGATAAATATTTACCAAGTGGATCACAATCATGCAGCTCTTCCCAAGATCCTTGAACCTTGATGATGGTTTTTGCACCACCCAACCTCATGGTACCCTTACTTCTGCCATGCTAGGAGATAATCACATGAGCCACAAACACATTAGGATAAGTCTTATACGTATAACATACATGGAGAAAACAAACAACATACACATAAAGCAAGAATTGCACAATCAACATCACAGGATGGATCCAAGAATACATTGCTCATTGGGCACAACTATAATATCTTTATTTAGCACAAACACCAATCACACAAACAAGACACACTCATTGGGCACACACAATAATGGCACAATGATAAGATGTTAGAGAGGAGGTATAGAGTGTCATCACAAACATCAAAGGGATGGTTAAGTGCAGTTAGGTATGAATCAACCTGCCCATGTGAGGAACCCAACCTATAAGTCCTAGTGCTCTAAGAGTGGGAATTCCTTCTATACTCATACCAAGCCTATGCGAGTGCTCTACCTATGTCATACTCACCATTAACTTGCTTAAATTTATTTACCCAAATGCCATTAATTATCACTTATTAAGGAATCTCTTCATCATCATATCCTAGGTCCCCTTATGCTTTGGTTGATGTTGAGAGCCACTCCACTATGACTCTCTAGTACCTTCATCTGAGGTTCATCATGACTCATCACGATTGAGTAAGTCACAAAAAAACAAGGCACACAAATTTAAATAGGATCTCAAAATGATCCTTACAAAAAATCCATGGGAGAGTCAACTTTTCACCCATTCCAAAACATCCAAAAACCCATTTAAAATTCAAAAGTTCTAGATAATTTTACATGCAAATACCGACAATTTTTCTCAAACTTCAATGTTGAAACCTTAAATTTTCATTTTTCTCAATTCAAATTTAAAAAAAAAAAAAAGTACCATTTTCTCTAAACATGGACAACCACACTATGAAATCAAATTCAATTTTCAAGAATTTTGAAAATTTTGGGCATTATGAGGAAACAAAATGGTCAAATTGAAAATTTTAATTTTAAATTTGACTTAATCTAATTGCAAAAATTGGAAA
>VDFB02366013.1:0-16589 GCA_007258455.2 Sequoia sempervirens
TTCTAAATAGCTTTAATTCAATAAAAAATGAAAACAAATTGCTATGCACTTGTTCAAATAGACAAGTTTCACCAACGAAAATTATGTAACTTTAGAATCAAACATACAAAATTAAAAAATACAGTACTATATATTATGGCAATTCTACAACATAAATCCATTAAGTCAATACTATAGCAGCACAAACCTGATATCAAGTTGACCTTCCATCAGACAATTTTGTAAGAAGTTATGTCCTGAATCATAACCACAATTATACTCTACATAGTTGTTGTACCATCCATATCACAAGAAACTCATTTCTATTCCAAAAGATAAAACAAGGTTATCATATATGACAAAGACAAATGGAACTTATATTTCAGGGATTTCATTTGTCAGGCTGTGGAAAACTACTTTCGCTGGCATGTAAAAAAGGGCCATAATTGGGAATTAGTAGCATGTAGCAATATTAAATAATCAATATTTATTCTAGTGTACATATAGCGTGCATGAACATATTGAATATATATGTGTATTAAGTTGAAGATTAGAAATACATGTAGATTAACCTAGTTTGAGCTTAGCATGCCTTTAAATTCAAATTCCATATCGATACGACAAAGCAAGTATATTATAAGCTCTGATGTCTAACTTGCATATTTGTATTCCAGATTTACAAATTTCTTCTAGCAGTTGAAACATGAAATATGCAACAAATGGTGCATTGTTTGGAAAAGAGAGGGAATAAAATTATTTAAATTGGCTTATAAATACACTTGAGACTAGTTCATGTGATCATTTTGCATACATGGCATAGAGAGGAAATAATAGTATCAAGAAAAAATAATGTAAATAACCCCATAAAATGATAGATTTATTTTAAAAGACTAATAATTTCATTCTAATGTAAGAAATGAATCAGAATACTAAAGACAATCTTTGAATATTACCTAGGAGGATATGGGTTGCTTCCCAATCCTTAGCCCATAAAGTTCCAGAGTTATCACAAAAAAATAATAGTAATACTAATCTTATCATTCTAATGCAAGCAATAAAACAAACAATGAAAATGCTCTTTCAATATTACTTGATCACTATGGGTTACCTTACAATATGTAGCCCCCCAAAAAGAATAAAAATGCAATAGAACAAAAACATTGAAGTGCACAACAGAGAATACACTTCTAACAATGATTATGGTATGATGCATGGAATTTTATACAACACAACGCACAATGGATTCTCATTGTTAGGTTTAATGAAACCATAGACCATAAAATATCTACAAAACTCTAAATTAAATGGTAAAATACATATAAGATAATGGATAGTGTGATTGCAAGTTGGAAAACACAATGTGAGGTGAGTATATGTCTACCAAAACACAATGGCATACCCTATATAAGCAATCATACATAGAAACAATTCACAAGCCATGTCATTCCAATCACCATGGTGTTTGAATTCCATGCCAATCTAGATCTACTAATATGATTTGATAGTAAACACACAATATTTTCCAACAACCATTTACATGCATAGTGATTAGAAGTTGGAAAACACAGTGTGAGGTGAGTATATGTCTCCCAAAACACAATGGCATGCCATAGATAAGCAATCATACATAGAAATAGTTCATTTCCTTGTCTATGCCTTGCAATGTCATCCCAATCACCATGGTGTTGGAAAGTCATGACAATCCAAATATATTATTATGCTTTGATAGTAAACACACGATGTTTTCCAACAACAATATACATGCATAGTGTGATTGCAAGTTGGAAAACATAGTGTGAGGTGAGTACATGTCTGTCAAAACCTAATGGCATGCCATAGATAAGAAATCATACATAGAAACAATTCATTGCCTTGTCTATGGATTATCATGTCATTCCAATCACTGTGGTGTTGGAATACCATGACAATCCAGATCTACTATTATGCTTTGATAGTAAAGAAATAATGTTTTCCAATGACAATATACACACATTCTCTAATTGTAAGTTGGAAAACATAGTGTGAGATGAGTATATATATGCCAAAACACAATGGCAAGACATACATAATAAATCATACTTTCAAATAGTTCATTTCCTTGTCTATGTCTTGTCATGGCATTCGAATCACCATGAAACCACATTTCTTTGAGGTAATTTTCAAACTGTTCACTACCTTCTCTCTATTATTTCTTACTATTATGCTTACTAATATGCTTTCATAGACAAGGTAGTGAACTGTTTGAAAAAATTCCTCAAAGAAATGTGGCCTCTTGGAATGCCATGAAAAAAAAAAAACAATTTGTAGTTGCAGTTATCACTCCAATATGAATGAATTAATATCTTTCACAATAGTATTTGGTTGCATAGGTGTAGTTCCCTATAGTTGTGGGCATAGTTTCACAATATATTATTGATACCTCTATTGAAGATGATAATATATATATGTGATCCAAACTACATTGCTTGTTAAATAAGGTGTTTCCCATTTTCTAAAAAAAATTGGTTAGGGTGTCTCCATCTACAAATATCACTCTAATTATCATTATATATCTGCAATTATCACTCTAACTATTTTTAACTATTTTGTAAAAATAGTGCGAGATGAGAATGTTTGCCAAAACATAGTGGCAAGCCATAGATAATGAATCCCACATAGAAATAATTCACTTCCTTGTCTATGGCTTGACAAGGCATTCCATTTACCATGAGACCACATTTCTTTCAGCCATTTTTCCAAACAATTCACTACCTTGTCTCTGTTGTTGCTTATTATTATGCTTGCATAGAAAAGGTAGTGAACTGTTTCAAAAAATACCTCAAAGAAATGTGCTCTCATGGAATGCCATGAAAAAAAAAACAATTGACAGCTACAATTATCACTCTACAATGAAGAAAATAATATATTTCAGAATAGTACTTGGTTGTGTAGGTGGATTTCCCTATAGTTGTGTGTATAGTTATTACCTATGCAATGTGAACTAACTACACATCTACTTTTAGGTTGACTATGTAAAAAACCTATATTGTAATTTAAATCTTTTCATCTATCTATGAGCTTCTACTTATTAGTTATCCAATGTGAAGTAATACTTTCAGTTTGAAAGATGTGTAATGAAATCAAATGGAAAATACAAGGTGTTTATAAAAATGCAACCCACATCACAACATACCTAAATTCTCATGGTTTTCAAGCCTATTTGTGTATGTGTGCATTACAAATAGCAAGAACACCAATTTCTTGACATTATCACTGATAATAAGTAAACTTATTCAAAGTGGGGAAACATAGTGTTCATGCTTCTTGGTTGTGCAGGTGGAGTTCCCCATAGTTGTGCATATAGTTATTACCTATGCAATGTGAAATAACTATATATCTACACTTTTAGGTTGACTATGTAAAAAACCTATATTGTAATTTAAATTTTTCATCTATTTATGAGCATCTAATTATTAGTTATGCAATGTGAAGTAATCATTTCAATTTGAAAGATGTGCAATGCATTGAAATGGAAAAGACAGGATGTTTATAAAAATGCAACCCACATCACAACATACCCAAACCCTCGTGGATTTCAAGCCTGTATATGTATGTGGGCATTAAAAATAGCAAGAACACCAATCTATTGACATTATCACCGATAATAAGTAAACTTGTTCAAAGTGTGGAAACACAGTGTTAATGCTTCTTGGTTGTGTAGGTGGAGTTCCCTATAGTTGTGTGTATAGTTATTACCTATGCAATGTGAACTAACTGCATATCTTCTTTTAGGTTGACTATGTAAAAACCCTATATTGTAATTTAAATTTTTTCATCTATCTATGAGCATCTACTTATTAGTTATGCAATTTGAATTAATCCTTTCAGTTTGAAAGATGTGCAATGCAATGAAATGGAAAACACAAGATGTTTATAAAAATGCAACCCAAATCACAACATACCCAAAACCTCATGGTTTTCAAGCATGTATATGTATGTGTGCATTACAAATAGCAAGGACAACAATTTCTTGAAATTATCACTGATAATAAGTAAACTTGTTCAAAGTGGGGAATCATAGTGTTAATGCTTCTTGGTTGTGTAGTTGGAGTTCCCTATAGTTGTGTGTATAGTTATTACCTATCTAATGTGAACTAACTACATATATTCTTTTAGGTTGACTATGTAAAAAACCTATATTGTAATTTAAATTTTTTCATCTATCTATGAGTATCTACTTATTAGTTATGCATTGTGAAGTAATACTTTCGGTTTGAAAGATGTGAAATGCAATGAAATGGAAAACACAAGGTGTTTATAAAAATGCAACCCACATCACAACATACCTAAACTCTTATGGTTTTTAAGCCTATATATGTATGTGTGCATTACAAATAGCTAGAACACCAATTTCTTGACATTATCACCAATAATAAGTAAACTTGTTGAAAGTGGGGAAACACAGTATTAATGCTTCTTGGAAAACAATGGGTGTTTATAAAATAGTGCCTTTCATTACATTCCTAAGGTCTAAATAACACTTGTAAACAAATTCATTTTCTTTTTTAAAATTCTAAGATGCAAAACACTGGGTTTTACAAAACTCGTAACCCACTTAAAGTTTCAAATCAATTTAGAAAGAAAAACCCTTATAACATTTCAAGCCCCTTTATAACTAGCAACCCAAATGACTAGAAACCCCTCAACTGACATTTTCATATGTTTTCTAAACCTGCAACCCACAACAAAAATGCAGCTATATAAAAAACTTGCAACCCACAACAAATACGCAACTATATACATACAAAAAGGCATGAAACAATACATAAAAGAATTCACCATTCCATACACTTGGTTGGAAACCCCTCATCTCAACTTAGATGGTCCTCTCCCTTGCCCATAGTGTGCCCTTTCTCTCAAACCTTTTGATTTCAACCTACAAAATGAGAAAACCTAAAGCACAATGCGTTTCCCAAGCGCTACATACAAAAAGGCATGAAACAATACATAAAAGATTCACCATTGTATACACTCAATTATAAACCCCTCACCTCAAGTCAGCTAGTCCTCTCCCCTGCCCATAGTGCAACCTTGCTCTCAAACCTTTCGATTTCAACCTGTAGAATGAGAAAACCCAAAGCACAATGTCCTGCAAAATGAGAAAACCCAAAGCATGGTGTGTTTCCCAAGTGTCTTCAAAGAATAGTACTGGTTATAATTTAAATTGCATGTCACTACCCTTCCCGCACGTAACCATTAGCTTGTCGCACAAGGCAAAAGAACATCGGCTTAATTCACCGACAAGACACCTCCTTGCTTCCCATGGCATTTCCTTCTATTGTCAGTTCCGTCACTTAAGTCATCCATCTAGTGGGCCCACACTACACCTGTCTCTTCATGTTATGTATGTTACCATGTATGTCGTTATTTATGTTTTTATGTGTTTTTGTATGTACATAGGTACATTTTGTCTAGTAGTTAGCCGGATCCTTTCCAACTAGCATCAATTTAATTAGCTGATAGGCTATTTTGTATGAATTTTCTACAAGATTTTTCATTAGCCCAGTTGTGAATTGGGTTTTCCGATGCCAAGGGTCTGTCGACCAACGAGGAGGGCACCTTTTTTTTTGTGGCGATGTGGGCATTGGTTATTACGCAATTTGGTGGTAGTGGAAAATGTTGTCATCGTAATGGGGAAGGTGAATGGTAAGTGTTCGACATGGAGCTTTGTAAATACATGGGTTGGCGGTGGTGAAGGTGGTCTCCTCGAAAGGTGAAAGGTGAAAGGTAAGTGCTTGCTTGACTGATGGTTAATGCATTCGATGGTTGTTGTACGATGGAGGTGGATGAAGTAAATTCAGATGAACGAACTGAATGTGATATTGAATGTATCAATTTGGGAAAGTATTCTTTGATTAAGTTGCATTGTGCAAACAATAATTGTGGTGTTGGTTCCATGGCAGATGAATGTGAAAAAATTTGTTGGCTTCGGCTCTGTCGCTAGTTTGATTCTAGAGTGTTTGGAAATTGTCTTATACCAAATTGAAAATTGGTGTTCTTTGGAATCTATAAGTTGTTTTACATGGGTGGTTTGCATGGATGGTTAATTTATTGTCTATGTCTTCTTGCCAAATGTTTGTATCTTTGGTGTTATACCCATTGTGGAGATTTAAAAGAGAGTATCATTCTGTATCGATGGAGTAATTGTAGTTAAATGTTCTTTCATTCATAAAAAAATATGCTTAGGGTTAGTAATTTTTTTGCCATTCATTTATGGTTTTGGTTATCTGTGTGTATCTTTCGCATTGTAGCCATCATGATAAGAGCAATTTTGATTAAGTTGCATTATCGAAACAACCATCGTGGTATTGGTTTCATAGGAGGCCATTGCAAAAATCCTTTCATGTGGATTTGTTGGTGGATTAATAGCATACTATTGTAAAACACTGTGTCCTTCAGCTCTGTCGCTAGTTTGATAGCAGACTATTTGCAAATCATTTTATGCCAGATTGAAAACTCTTGTGCTCTAGAATCTGTAAGTCATTTTACATGGGTAGTTTACATAGATGGTTCATTTATTGTTGATGTCTTCTTATTATATATTTGTATCTTTGGAATCATACCCATTTTGGAGTTTTGAAAGATATTATTGTTCTCTATGGATGGAGAAATTGAACAAAAATCTTCTTTCTTTCTTCAAAAAATATGGTTAGGGTTAGTTATTTATTCTCTCATGGTCTATTGTTTTGGTTGTCTGTGTGTATACCCATTTTTGAGTTTGAAAGAGATTATCGTTCTCTATGGATGGAGAAATTGCACTTAAATCTTTTTTCTTCCATCAAAAAATATGGTTGGGGTTGGTTATTTGCATGTTGTTGGTCTATTGTTTTGGTTTTATGTGTGTATCTTTGGCATTGTAGCCATTACCATGGGAGCAATTATATTTATTTGTGTATAGGGTTTAGGGTTGTGTAAGCCATGCTTATATTGGTAAAGTGCTTGAGTGGTTGTGGTATTATTCTAGCAAAAGTCTTTAACAATTTCTCCTATACATTGTGTGCGGCAAATTTCAATGAAGCTTGTGGAGTTTATACTAATTTTTACATGGTTTGCTTTACTTAGATGATTAATGTATTGTTAATGTCTTCTTCTTTTATGTTTATCTTTTTGTGTTCCTTTTGTTTCAGACTTGAAGAGATTCTCCAGTCTTTGGGGTTGAGGCATGATTCACGTCTTCTTTCTTTCATCAAAAAATATGGATAGGGCTACTAATTTTTGGTTGTTGAGTGTTATTTCAATACCTCTTTTACAATTTCTTGATTTCTCTATATTATTTAGTGAAGTGGAGGGTTGTACTCATTTTGTAGAGATTATTGCTACATATTGGGTTTAGGAGTTGTATTTAATGTGGCTTCAGGGAAATTCCAGTTAAATCTTCTTCCTATTGGGGTATATGCTTGAGGATCATCATGGAAAATATAGGCCCGCTTAAGTGGCAAAAATTTAGGAAAATCAAAGTTAGGCAACTTGATGTAAAATTTGAATAAGTTATCTATATTATTTCAAAATATGTAAGAATAGAATATGTATCCAAATTGAATGTAGTTTCTAAACTACTAGGCACATTTTAAAAAAATAAAATTATTTGATGAAAATTTGAAATTTCAATCTGGTGGTACTTAAATTCGAGGGAAAAAACAAGATGTAGGTGTCTATCCGATTTTAACCACAATAAAATGATAATATTTTTTGCAATGTTTTAGATGTAAGTAGAGGACTAGTTCCCGATGTGATGCATATTTGTTTGTAATTTTTTTAGTAAAATAATTAGAGTATGATTTTGTTAAAAATTTTAAAAGTTTAAAACTTCATTATGTTTGACCACCATAACTTTGCAAACTTCATGGAATTAATTTTTTTTTTAATCCTATGAGTAATACCAAAGCATAGAGATGTGACACATATTTGCAGTTGAAAAAATGTTATACAGTTTAGAAAGCTATAAATGTTTTTCAATGGCATTATCAATCAGGACACAGTCATAATTTGAATAGAAAATGAATAATAATTACTTAATTAAAAATTCAAGCAAAGCATAATTTATATCGGTGGAAATGTAGTCTCCTTTAAAACCCTTTTAGTTTCATAAATTTTTGTGGTAAAAATAGTCGTCGATACATACCCATCCATATTGCCACTTTTTGGCCCATCATGATCTACTGCATACCCATTGTCAAAAAGATATGGTTGGGTTGAGTGGTTTTTGTGGCCCTTGTTTATTCATATATATGTAGACACATATCTATACTCTATACATCTTTGCTACCATATACATGGTTTGGTTTTCATTTTCAATGAAGCTTGTGGGGTTATACTCTATTATACATGAGTGTTTTGCATAAATGATTATTTTACTATGAATGTCTTCTTGTTATATATATTTTTTGATTTACACCTGTTACCATAGGAGAAATTGTAGTTAAATCTACTTTCTCTTGCTATTGGTCTACTGAATTGATTATATGTGTATATCTTTGGCATTGTATCTATTACCATAGGAGGAATTGTAGTTATCTGTGTGTAGGGCTTAGGGTTGGATGAAACCATTGACATATTGGAGATAAAATTGTGTTGGTGGCCCGTGTTTACTATTATCCTAATAGCTCTTTTTATAATTTGTCTATTTCTATCTAATATTTAGTGTTAGGTGATGCAACTCAAATTTTCAATGGAGGTTGTGGCCTTATACTGATGTTTGGATGGGTTTTTTTGCATACATGATTAATTTATTGTTAATGTGTTCTTCTAATATGTTTCTATCTTTGGCATTATAGCGATTTTTGAGACTTGAAAGAGATTAATACTCTTTGTGGGTGAAGAAACTGTAGTTAAATGTTCTTTCTTTCATGGGAAAAATATGGTTAGGGTTACTAATATTTGGCTATTCATTATTATGCTAATAGCTCTTGTACATTTTCTATATTTCTTCCTATTGTCAAAGAGATATGGTTGGACTGAGTGATTTTTGTGGCCCTTGTTTATTGTTTGTAGTTATGGTTATGTAACTTTGGATTTTTTTAGTTAAATCTTGTTTCTCTCACTGTTGGTCTACTATTTTGATAATCTATGTATATCTTTTGTGTTGGGAGCTCTATTTACTGTGGTTTTAGTGAAATTGCAGTTAAATATTTTTTGTTCCATGAAAAAATATGGTTGGGGTGAGTAATTTTTGTGGCCCTTGTTTATTATTTGTAGTTGTCGCTGTCTACTTTTGGCTTGGTACCCATTGCTATAGGGGAAATTGTAGTTAAATCTTCTTAATTTTATCAAAAAAATTGAACTCCATCACCTCACACTAAATATTATAGAGAAATAGAGAAATTCCAAAAGAGGTATTAGAATAAGACTAATGTAGCTTGGAGTCTCGATTAAGTGTCTATATGTATATATATATATATAAGAAGGATCTTTCAACAATGTGATTTAATCAATATACTTTCTCACACATTTTGTAGCAGATCAATGTTAAAATTGTCAAGCCTGCTATCGAAAGGAACAATTAGTAAAGGTCGGGTCACATGAATAATAAATTAATCATTTAAATGCAAAATACACATGTAGACAGACAAATATATATATACATGTTACAAACATATAGATATATATATATACATGTATACATATATACATGTCTACATATGCATACATATATACATGTAAAGATATACACAGATATATACATGTATACATATGCATATATATACATGTAAACATATATATACATGTAAACATATATATATACATGTAGACATAGATATATATATATATATATATACACATATGATAAATTAATCATTGACAAAAAATTACCATGTAAAACCACTTATAGATTTCATGGCATAGCAGCCTTAACTCCCCCAAGATGATATAGGATAGAGTGAAACACGACGATTTTAACAACGGTCTGTTGCCAAACCAACACTACACTCACTATTTGCATAATGCATCTTAATCAATATAAAACCCTGCAACCTGCTATCAATAGGAACAATAAGCACTGAATGAAAGGAATGAAAAATAAATAATGTGCTATCAAACAAACACCACAATGGCCCTCTTGACAATGCAACTTAATCAATATACTTTCTCACACATTTAAGAGTGCATCGATGTTAAACCCCTTCAACCTGGTATCAAAAGCAGCAATAAACAAAGAACCAAAGACATGAACAATAAATTAATCATTTATGCAAGATACCCATGTAAACATATGTAGATATATATATACATGTAAATATATAGAATATATATACATGTATAGATATATACGTATGTATACATGTAGATATACATGCATATATGCATGTCTACGTATGCATACATATATACATGTAAACATATACACAAATATATACATGTATACATATATAGATACATATATATATACACACATACATGTGTATATACATATACTTTCTCACATTTTTTTTACCACACCAGTGTTAAAACCCTCCAACCTGCTATCAAAAGGAACAATAAGTAGAGCCCGAAAGGAATGAACAATAAATTAATCATTTATGAAAAAATACCCATGTAAAACATGCACACACACATATATATATATATATATACATGTAAACAAATGGAAATATATATACATGCATACATATATGTATATATACATGTACAGATATCCATGCATATATACATGTAAACATACATACATGTACATACATAGCTGTATATAGATGGAATTAGTTTGCTTGGTGTTACATAGTAAATGTCTTTTTGATAGATCTTTTATACTTTCAGTATTTTCCTATAATATTAAGTGCCATATAATATTGAGTGCCAAATAATGTTGCTTGGATTTTGAATTGGAAAGTGAACTGTTATATAGACTAGTCTAGGTACAATATAATTTTATCTCTCTCCTATCTTTATATTTATTAGCAATGGAAGCATATCTATATTTACTTTTTTGTTAAACAAGTGCAATGGAGGAAAATGCACATCATCACAACAAATGGATAGAATGATTAAGGAAAATATATTTTCAAGTCTTTGAAAATATCAATGCATGTCTACTTCCACCTCTATTTATATGTATGTATTCTTTACTAATAGTTCTACTACAATTTCCCCATTTTTTCTATAATACTCAATAGTAGATAATGTCATTGTTGTTATACAATTCCTCTATTTGTTAGCAGACTACAAAGAAGGTGGGCATCAAAGTAAAATGAAAACCATGGCAGCTCAATGAATCTGCAATTCTATATAGGCAAAGGGAAGAATAATTTACGTGTCCATTCACAATCTACAGTGTCCTCTTTGTAAGGATTTGAAGTGAAATTAGTTAGAGGGATTCAAAGGGGCTAATTGTACAAAACGTTTATAGCACCAAAGATGCACAAAGTGTAGATATGTGTCTACATATGTATATATGTATATGTGTATATATGTATGTGTGTGTGTGTGTGTGTGTATATATATGTATATATGCTTATATATATATATCTATATAGAATATATATATATGTGTGTGTATGTATATATGTATATATGCATGTGTGTGTGTATATATATATATATATATATATATATATATAATACAAGTAGTTTGAGTGATTTAATGGAGAATTGACTTAGCAATCTGTAGCAGGAAGGTGAATGGTAAGTGTTTGCTTCTACAGGGGTTAATGCATTTTGTTGTTGTCTTGTGGAGGTTGATGAAATAAATGCAAAATTCAATGTTGTAGTGTGGCAAAGTATACTTTGATTAAGTTGCATTGTTCAAACAACCATTGTAGTGTTATATATATATATATATATATATATATATATATATATATATATTCTTTCTTTCTCATCTGTTTCAACTCCTTCCATAAAAAATTCTTGATTATGGTAGCTTGTGCCTTTTGTTATCCATTTGAAAAATGTTTTGCGAGGACAATATATTGACTAGGTTGCATTGTTGAAAGCGGAATTGTTGTGTTGGTTTCGTAGCAGAGCACTGCCTGACATACGTTGTCCATGTTGGTTTAATAACAAATTGTAGCCATAATGGCTCTTTCAAAAATGCAAATTAATCAATGTACTTCCTTGCACATTATGCAAAAAATATGAGCTGCATAGGGTGGAATTAAATATTATAGAGAAACAAAGAAATTGTGGAGCAACTATTGTACACCAAATCCTATTCATAGTTTGGCTGATGAAAATCACATTGGAAAATTCAAACAGATAAGAAACCCTCTACATATCCATATATATATAATCCCTCCTATCTCAATTTGTGTGGTTCTTCAGTGTTTCCCTAATAATCTTGTTCGAATTTGTGATTTTCTCTATAATATATATATATATACATGTATATATATATATATATACATGTATATGTATGAATGTACATGTATATTGCAAAATGTGTGAGAAAATATGTTGGTTGGGTTGGTTTGTTGATATAGCCATTGTGGTGTTGGTTTGATAGAAGACTATAGTAAAATTCTTCAAATATAGAAGAGTTTCCCATAGTTGATAATGAAAATCTAGAGCTTCACTCTTCAACAAAAGATATCTATACATGTTGCTCATTGGTGAATAAGTATTGTAGATAAAATTATGGAACTAGAATTTACAAGGTAGCTATTACATAGGATGGTTGTCTTATATTAACATGTTTCATGATATTCTTCTGCCCTCATGTGTTTAACTATCAATAACTTTCATGATATTGTTTTCCACTCATCTATTTGAAGTTTCCTGTAGCAAAGTAGTCTATTGTTCTTGTAACAAGGATTGTTTTGTAATCTTTAAAATTTTGTAATCTTTAACATGCTTAATTTGTTTGGAAGGAAAATTTTATCATTTAGATATATTCTTGTATATATAGATAAATAGATACATGTGTACATAAGGATATATATATATATATATATATATATATATATCTGCTTATTTGTGTTTTCCAAAATGTCTAAATAGAGGAAAAATTGAACCCATATATGTATTTAAGGATTTCTATTCTTGTTGTTCTATATTCCGTTGTTTCTATTAAGAAAGATGAAGCAACAAGTAGCAATATATCCAAATGCTCACATATAGGTTTTTATACAAATATAGCAAGAAGATTGTATCCATTCTAAGTTCTCCACTAGTTGGTATTGAATATTGGAATACATTGATCTTTGATTTTTTACTGTGGTATAGAGCTACCAATGAGTCAATTACGGTTGGAAGATTTCATGCCTTTAAGGGATTCTAGAACTATGTCTACAGAGTCAGGGTTCGTGGATGGGTCTCCAGATCCCCCAGAAATTGATTTGGTGATCAATTTGGTGTCAAATTGTACACCTGATGGTGTGGAGTCCAACTCTGAGGATGCCATCCATCAGCCTACAAACTTTGATTCCATAGGTTTTCCTTGATTTTTCATTGTGCCTACTACAAACTTTCTCTTATTATTTCCTACCTTTCTTGTTTTTGCTGCTTGATTGGAATTTAGGTGTATAAATATATAGTTGGCCCTAGTAGAGGATATAGTTATGAAAGTAGACATGCAGTGATCTTTTAGAACACATAAAAATGTATCTCTTTGCAGCCTTAATTTTCCTTGCTTGTTTTATCCATTTCGTGTGATGTGCATTTTGCTTGATTACACTTATGATTGTAGGTTGTAAAGAAAGATATGACTTTGTTTCCATTTGCAATTCATTCCATCAATGTTGCCGATGTTGTTTCCTCTCTAATCCTTCAACCTTTTTTCCTTCAAAAATTTGGTAGTGATGAAGGGCAAGTTGATCGATACAAGGTTGTATTGTCTGATGGCCACCATTTGCAAATAGGAACTCTCCCTTCCAAATGCAATGATATGTTTTTTACAAGTTCCTTGAAAATAGGGTCCCTTGTATGTTTAAAAGACTATTTCTGTAGGAATATCCAAGATTCAAGGTGGGTTGTGTTGTTTGTTGTATATGTTAAAAAATTATCTCTTTTGTTTCTGCCTCATATAATTTGTCCAATACATTTTTCTACTTCTTTTCTAAGGCCTTAATCATATCCAACTTAGTTGTAATTATGCCTAATTGTCAAATTATTTGGACCCCTAGGTATTTGTTCAAGCAGTAAGAATAGAAAATGTTGGAACCTATCTCACCTTCTCCTTCTAAACGAGGTCCTAAATTTGGTCTGCAGTTGTCCCCTAAAAAATAAAACAACCCTCTAAATTTCAGCCCTATTAAAGCTTTGAACATTTATCAAAATGTTTGGATAGTGAAAGGGTGTGTAACACATATTAGGGAGATGCATCATTTCCAAAAACAAAGAGGTGAATGACAACTATTTAGTTATGACATTATAGATGTTGAGGGGACATAAATACATATTACTTGTTTTGATGATATTGTTGAATTGCATTATGGTCACCTTGAGGTGGGGTTTACTTATTTAATATTGAGGGGATTCATTAACGAAGCTGATAAAAGATTCAATAAATTAAATAGTAATCTTGAGATTGTTTTGGATAAAAAATGAACAATAAAACGATGTGAAGATGAGATTCCTGTCCCAAAAAAAAATGCTTTTGTGTTGATTAGTGAAATAAGCAACTATAGTGATGACAACTTCATTGATATTATTTGCATTGTATTGCATGTTGGGTACATTTCAACTGTTTGTAGGAAAAATGGATCTAAAACAATCTGACGAACCATTAAACCATATGATGTCTCCACTTATTTCATTGATGCTAATTTGTGGGGCCCAAGCTAGCAAGAAAAAGTTGATACCTTGCACCAGATGTACCTTTCTGGTGAAATAGTCATCGTTGTTGTCCATAGTGGCCATGTAGGCTACTTTAATGGCAAAGTTATCAACACATCAACAGGAACAGTCCTTGAGATTAACCCCTCTATTCCTGAGGTAAACACTCTTAGATCCAAGGGGCCAATTAAAGTAGACCAAGTAGCTTCAACTTCTTCTGCACCTTAGAGGTTGCATCCTTCAAATGATAGAGTTACTATTGCATTTATCTTAAACGATTGCCTATGTTTGGGAGAAACTATTCAAGCCATTTTTAAAGAAACCATTGAAATTCCAAAAACTGAGTATTTTTGCTACCCTGCTTGCCCCTTGTTTGTTAATTGTAAATAATGCAAAAGGAAATGTGCACACCCACATGCTGATGTTTGGTTTTGTGATCATTGTCAGATGGAAATTTAGGAATGCAACTATTGCTATCTTCTGCAGTTAAAGTTGCAAGGCCATTCAGGCAACATTTGGTGTGTTGCTTTTGATGAAGTTGCCACTAGTTTGTTGCAAATGCCAGTAAAAGGCCTCTATGCATTGCAGAAAACTTTGACTCTACAAAAAATCTTGTTCCTGTTATTAAAGGCATTGTTTTTAAAGCATATATCTTTATGGCTTTGATTCAAACAAAAATGTATAATTCATAGGAACAACTAAAAACAACAATTGTTAAAGCAATGAAAGTTGATTTTGAAGAAGAGTGTAAACTATTGCTTGCAGAAATAATGAATATATCTACTCCTACTCCAGAAAAAGGCTCCACTAGCGAGCCTACACTTTGACTACTCTTTTGTACTTCTGATCATTTCTCATAGCTTTGAATTTTAAATGCTGACTATTGCATGCTAAGACTTTTGTTTAAGAAATATGGACATAATTTATACCTATGTTTGCATCTACATATTTGCACATTTATTGACCTGCCATATTTTTTTATTATAGCATGGTGCATTAATTTTGTTTTCATTCTTTCTTTCAAATATTTCAAATTAGTTGGATGGTTATATGATATGTTTAGACATATTACAATTTGGAAGACAACTGAACACTTTATTTCCACATATATTTCAAATATTTTCTATAAAAGCAATACTTGACAATATATTCTAATATATATTAAATATTTTGTATATGGATAGTCATTGAGATTAAACTTCTTTATGTCACATTTAAAATTTGCATGAATCTTATGAGTGTTTTAATTATGCTAAAATATGGAGTCATTTAAATTATTTATTCCATCAGTTTAATGACATTGTGTTTGATTTAAATTTTCTTTGAATGCTAATCACTCTTGGTTCTTGGTTGCCATTCACATACAAATTTAATGAAAAAATAAAATATAAATGTGCTTCCAGGTATAATGAATATCAAAAGTAGGCCAGAGATAAACTTATCTCGTGCCTGGACCAATCTATATAACAGTTCGCTTCATAAATGAATATTCAAGCTATTATAAAGACAATTACTATTTGAGAAAGGAAAGTGTCAAAAACCTATTAGAAAGAAATTTACTATATAACAACTACCTTCACAATTGTAAATTTATGATTTCTTTACAAAGCTTATTCACCAATGAGGAAACATTTAGGGAGATCCTTTGTTTAAGAGGTAAGCTCTAGGCTATGAGTAAAAGCCCTCGAGAAGTGTTCTCTATTTGTCTATAATATTTAGTGCCAAGTACATGAAGAATGGAATAGGTGAAAAGACTAGTGACCCTAACCATATTGTTTTGAAGAAACAAAGAACATTTAACTATAATTGGTCATATGGTAATAAGTATAACACAAATGCTACACAGAGATAACTAGAAGCAATAA
>VDFB02366014.1:0-39763 GCA_007258455.2 Sequoia sempervirens
GGGATCACATTTACACACAATCAACCAAAAGAAAGAAAAAAGGAAAAGAAAAAAGACAGTAAAAATTTATATGAGAGTCAACCATCTAGTAGGTCATCCACATCCCTAGTCTTGTTCCAATATTAATGGAAGGTGGGAAAATAGCCAAGGGTACAACATTATTTGTATTACTAGGATAATCACTAGGTTCAACATGTGGTGAATCATTAGGTTTAGAGACTGATCATCATGGTTATTATCGCCTAAGCTCATAGAAGAGGAAAATAACAAATTCAACACATTATGCACGTCCTCATAAATTTTAGTAGTTTCTTCATCATCATCCAAGTTAACCACAACAAGAGGATGAATGATAATATCCATAGAAGGTGTTGATCCTTGTTGTGTTATACACATAAGAGCTATTGGTTTTGGCCCTGATGGAGGAGGATCATCATTTATTGCTTTTGCTAGATTTGGATTTTGATTTTCTATGCTATTTTCTTCATTCATCTTTCAAGCAATAGCATGAAGTCTATGCCTACACTCTCTATCATTTTGTTTATTTTATCATGGTTTTCAAGTTGTGTTTGTGTAGGAGCATCTTTGTCAACCATAGGTTCCTTTTCTTCTTGTGAGGGTGGAACAAAAGAAACCATGGAAGGTTGTTCAACCACTTTCTCTTTGGCTTTATGAATTTTCTCAGGAGGTGGATTAGGACTTGTTTGGTTATCTCTTGGCCTTTTGTAGGAAATATGAAAAGGAATTTTCATGGATGGTTCTTGGTTAGTTGGAAGGGCTTGAAGCTCAATATTGTTTTGTTTAAGGGGTGGATGTAAATTTTTGAGGTATAACTTGGCTATGCATATTTCTTTGAATTTTTCATAGGATAGGAAAAGTAATCCCTAATGGGGTCTTATAGGTTCTATGGTTTTAGGACAAAAATAGTGTAAGGAAAAAATTTCATGAGAAGATAGAGGTATAAAGCCACTATGGTTCACAGTAAATATTTCATTGTTGACTAGAAAATTTAAGCACTTATGGACAACAGATGGGACCACATTCATGGAGAGAAGCCATTTGTAGCCTAACTTTGCATGAAATATATCTGAATTAGAGATGATAGAGAATAATACATTTAATTTCTTTGGTCCTACTTGTAAAGGGAGTGTGATCAAGCCCATCATAACACAAGCAAAACCATCATGTGTCATAATCCATGCTTTAAATTTATCATATCCATCTTGAGTTAATTCATGCACATATAAGAGTTATTCTATGATCACATTCTCTCCACAGACGGGATCAACTAAAATCCCAAGAGTAGGCCTATTAATGATTCTACTAGCAATGTAAAGAGGACCATCAGGTTCCTTTTTGATTTTCTTTTGAAGAGAGTAATTTCAATGGGCATTATGCTTTTTTTTTTACAATGCTTGATTTAAACCACTCCTATCATTGTACTAATAGAACTTTGGTCATTAGTATCCATAGGACTTTGTTCATCATTGTTCATGTTATCATCATCTATGTCAACACTCATCACATCAGCCTTAGTTTCTCTAGCCTTAACAAATGAAATATTGTGGTTAGGCATGAGATTGGTAAAGATTTGCAAGTTTTGGTTAGGAGGATAAATAGATTTATTACCATTTTCATTCACACCTCCAATTTGAATATGATTAGAACCAATGAGGTCTTGCACAAGATGTTTAAGATCCTTGCAATGTTCTGTTTGATGTCCTTTTTGTTGGTGATAAGCACAATAGGAATTGTTTCTAAATCTTGGAGGTAATGGCTTGCTAGGGTCAAGAGGTCAAATGGAGGTAAGGTAAGCATGTTCTTGTTTAATAGTTAAGTCATGATATTTTGAAGTGTGATGGGTAAGGGAGTAAATTGTCTTTGCAGATTCCCAAAGATATAAGGATTACTCTTCTTTATAGCAGCTACTTGGGTATCAACCTGTTGGGTAGGTTGGAAAGTAGAATTTGGTTGAAGGAAAGTTTTATTTTTTCTTTTGAAAGGCTGGTAAGTGTTTTGATTTGAAGATTCAGACTTTTTAGTATGGGTAGCAGTGGTTTTTGTTTCACAACTACCTACAAAATTTTGATAATCTCAAAGGGCAGTGCACAAGTGCATGAAGGAAGGGAATTTCATCATGGTAAGCTTGTCTTGTATCTTTGTAAATTTTATATGAATATCTTTTGAAGGTGAGAATCGGGAATCTTCACACTAATTTTGGAATAAAGTGATTGGTAACATGAAATGAAGTTAGTGACTTTTTCACCCTCATTCTATTTACATCTCATCAAATCAGCCAATGCCATTTCAAGAATCATATGCACTTGGAAATTGTTAATAAAGTCTTCAATGAGTTCATTAACTAAATGAATTGAGCTATTTGGTAATAAAAAAAACCATTCCAAGGCAATGTATTTCAAGGATCGGGGAAAAATCTTAGCCAAAAGTTTGTCCTCAAGGATAAAGTCACTACACAAAGTAGTAAAGGCATTAACTTGATTAGTAGGATCCTGCTTTCCTCTGTATTTCTCAAATCTAGGGATCTCAATACCTTGTAGTACAGGAGTTCTCAATATCTCCAAGTATAGTGGGTTTCTTTCGACTTAGTATGAAGATGGACCATTTTAATTTTGATTTATGGTGGAAAATTAACATTGAATGGATGAAATGATTTGTAAAAGGTGGTTAATGATAGGTTCATTGTTTGTGGTTTGAGATGGAGGTGAATATGGTGGTGGTGTGTATGTGTTGGAAGGAGAAGTGAATGGATAGATTGTGGAAGGAGATATAAGTTTAGATGCCACATAGGTATAATGAGCACTAGTGGAAATGTTTGAGGTAGGAAGGACATTACTAGTTTGTTGCATCATTGTTGTCACTTGAGGATTGGTATAGGTGGGAGTGGAGGTTATTGTTGAAGGGGGAGGAATTTGGATTCTTCCTTGGCTTTACACATTATTGGAAGTTTGAGCACCATTGGTGGTGGAAGGAAGATGTTTTCCAAATATTTTAGCTATTTTATGCACAACTTCTAGTCCTTCATCACTTTCCATCATGAGGTGAATACTATCTATGGTAGGTATAACAATGTTGGAAATGTTTTCAGTACTCACACTATCTTGTAAATGGGCTAGATATTCTTGCATTTTCATTAGGTTTTCTTGAGGGATATGATCAACCATTTTTTGAACACTTGGAATAACACTTGTAGGTAAGGTAGGCATAGGAAAGGATTCATCAAAGTTATGGATCATAACTAGTGAACTAGTACCAACACTAGAAGTAAGAGAGCTAGATAACACCAAATCCACAATGAGTGTTTTATTGCGGGATGCCATGAGTCTTGCACTTCGTCTAACCACAGTATTGACAAGATACCAAATAGTATAGCTCATGCAAGGGATAAACCAAGGAAAGTGCAATTAACACAATATCTTATGTTTACAATTACACTTGAAGTGAAAGAAATTGAAATAACAATAATTCTGCAAACTATAACACAAAACTGAAAGTGACAAACAAATGCACAGATAAGCAAATTTAAACCCTAAAAATTGCAAGGTCAAAGTAAACAAGGACTAACAGGTTGTACCATAGAAAAAAAGGAAACTTGCTTGACATGGGCATAATTGATGATAAATCAGACTTAATGAGGTTTTAATCTAGTGTTGTGAAGTGTTTCTAACATCCACATTAGGTCTTGGACCTTTGCAAATTGAATAAAATGCATTTATTGATGTCTTGTGAAGGTGTTGTAAAATGTTGTAAAAGACTTTTACACCTCTCTAAACTTAATGAACCAATTTTCCCTTAATTAAACAATGAAAAATATAATTAATTGCATTTTCACATCAATGTAGAAGGCTTGTAAAATAAACTTAATGTTAATCTAGTGTTGTAATGTGTATTACACATTCACATTGAATGTTGTGCCTTCCTAGGCTATGTGGACCTCATTTTAATGTTGTAAAGTGTATTTAATCACACTTTCACATTGAAATTTGTGTCCCAATCCCTAATTGACATTCATATCATCATTAATAGGCCCCTATTGCCCCATATTTTGCATCCCAAGGCATAATTTGATCAAATACCTGATGAAATTAACATAAGAACTAGAATTCCTCATTCCCCAACAACCCAACTGGAAAATGGGTCCCTTTGGGACTAATTCACCATCTATGGAAAATGAGTCCCTACTAGGTCTAATTCACCGACGATGATGAATCAGTCCCATTTGGGCTATTTTTGAGTTTTGAGTGGGAAAAATTGGAATTTAAGTTTATTATTCTTTCATGTCGGCCTTAGGGATCCAATTAATGGGAAAATAAGGTGAATTTACTATAAATATAAATCTCTAAACCCTAATTTACATCTCTTAACTAATTTTATAACTTATTCATCATTTGTCTTCGACTTCAAGTCAAGAAAGCTAAGGTTTTATCACTCCAAGTCATTCAAAATCATTTTTTAGACATTCAAGGGTAGAATCTTCATCTATTGTTGCAGAAAAACTAGATCAAATCATCATGAAAAGGAATTAACTCCATTGTTTCATGCTTCATTACATTCTTTCTTCATTTTGGTTTAATTACCTACAAAGGGGTTTGACCAAGGTAAACCCCCTTGTGCTAACATACAATATTTCTCCTTCTCTTCTTGTGTGTTTACAAATTTAGGCATCTTGAAGACCTATAAATCATTTAAGATCAAGTTGTAAAGTTATTGAAGACATCTCCTTGTTGAATAAGGAAAAATATCTACAAAAAGTGGAGTAATTCTCCATTGATGGTGCATATCAGAGACTTTAGTTTCCACTTTTGGATTTTTAGAAATTCAAAAGTGGAGTAATTCTCCATTGATGGTGAATGAGTCCCACTACCAAGGATGAATAGGGTTTTCTATAGTTTTGGATACCCATTTTTTTGAAATGGGTTTTGAAATAGTTTCCTAGATCTAGGACTAATTCACCTAGAATAGTGAATGAGTCCCAGTAGGCCAAATTTCTAGCATCAACAACATTTCAGAAGTCATTCTCAATCTCCATCAAGTTCTTAGGTGCACACTTTCAGTTTCATTCATTTCTATTATAGTTTTCTTTGGTTTCTAGGTCTTTTTGTGCATACAACACTATGCTTTCAAACACTTCATATTTCTTAGGTTTTGCATAAATAATCAATCCATTTTATTAGTTTGTTGCATTTAGATCATTGCATTTAGGCATATTTTCATTATACTTGCATTAGTTTGAGTTAACCACCTAGATTTTGTGTGGGGTCTATCTCTCTCCTTTAGGTGAAAAAAAACTAATTGAACAAGAGAGTCATAGTATCTTACACCCAAAAATCTATGGTTCATTTTGGTGAACTTTCTTTTTGAATAACTTCTTTTCTAATTTAGGATTCTTCATTTCTTGTATTTCCTTGCATTAACTTTGCATTGCATGTTGCATTGGTTAATTGGCATTCTAGGGTTTCAAATTTTTTCATTAGTAAAAGTGCACATCTAGTTTACATTTTTGTCTCTCAAATCATTGAAAAAAACTTAAAAACTATATTTTCATTTTGTCTTCAGGAAATCTAACATAGAAATCATCAAAATCAATTAAAAATTTCTAGAAATTTTACAAAAAACCTTTACTGGGACTCATTCGCCATTCTGGGTGAATTAGTCCCTATCCATATTTTCCTAGTCTCTTACAGTACCAAAAACCTCATTTATGTGCTTCCTTAGCCTCCTAGTACCATATACTATAAGTCTGGAAAGTTTCTAGAACATTTGTTTTATGCATTTAGGCCAAAAAGATCATTCTAGACTACTCATTCTTCAAATTACTTCCATTGCAAACATCCTTACCTTTGAAAATGCTTACATTTCTAAATTTTGCATAGCATCAATAAAATTACTTTTCACTTTTGCATATACAATGTTTCTATTCATAAAACTTTGCATAAGATTGATAAAAATGATTTTCATTCTTACATATACATTGTTTGCATTCTTAAAAATTTACATCTATTAGATAAAAATGTTTTGCATCTTTGTATATACATTGTTTGCATTGCTAAAAAATTGCATGCAATGGTTACAAGTGCTTTTCATTTTGTGTTCAGAGCAATGTTAGTAACTTACATATTTAGACATGTGAAGCATTATTTCATATCCCTTCCCTATGAGAGTATTTTTGTGACAGAGAATACAACCTTGGGAATTCCTAATGATCATATTTGTTCTTCTCCTAATATCTCTCCTATTGGTGATGGAGATATTTTGGTAGAAGAACCAATCCATGAGAGTTTTGAGAATCCTATTTGTTTCTCTCCTCTAACCTCTATTAGTGGATAAGAAATTGACAAAAAAGACAACACAACCATAGGTAATCATGACAACAACATTTTTTCTTCTCCTAGTTGTGAAGTAGATACTTTGATGTTAGACAACACACTTGATGAAGGTCATGAATATCTTAGTTGTCCCCCTTCACCTAACGACACCTTTATTCCATAAGAAAATTCAACCATTGATCATTCTCCTACTTGCAATGAAGTCCTTTTAGGAGAACCAACCTTTGAATGTTAAGAACATTTGGCTTGTCATTCTCCTAAAAACTCTTCTCCTAGGGAGAATATCATGTTGCAAGAAAATGTGAACATTGACACATATCCTTCAACCACTAAATCTTCCCTAGGTGAGGATAATAAAGTGACACTAGCATCGCCTTCACCAACACATCATTCCAATAAAGACAAGATTCTTGAGGTTATGATGACACAAGTGGGATCTCCTTTAATTAGTGAGCTTCCTAAGTCACCTCCCATTTGTGAATCACACAAAACACTAAGTGATGTCTTAAAATCCATGATGAAATCTAATCATCACAATGTTTTGAAGTAGCTAAGTTGTAACTTAGTGACTCAAGCATCTAAGGGACCACACAATTCTCCTACTCCATTACCTTTTCTTCCACATAATGTGCCTAGTGTTGAAGACCTTAAAAAGACTCTTGTTAATATATTTGTATGGCAACTCATTCAACTATCACCTACAATCAAATTTCTATTTCACAAAATTTTGCATATATAGGAGGAGATACACTCTTACATAAAATTGAATAATGTAACATCCTCCCTTCATCCCATGCAAGTCACCCAATCAGAAATGACATTCCCTAAACATTAATTACCCTCACTTGAGATTTAAAACAAGAATGATCCCTTGATTGTAAAGGTGTTCATTAATGAAACTTTAATCAGGCACACCCTCATCGACAATGGATTAGAAATTAATGATTGTAGCATGGACCTCCTAAAAAAGCTTGGAATTGAAAAAAAGCTCATTCAACTTAATGATGCTCATATTCATGGCTTTGACAACAAGGTAAGTGCAAGAAGTTGAGTCCACGAAATGTGGAAGTTTTATCCTTAGCCAAAAAATGAAATCGACATTGCAAAAATGGGATCCTACTTTTTAAGAAACAAGATCTCATTTAAAAAAAATGGGATCCCATTTAGCTTTAAGATCCTGAGCCTAAATTAAAAATGGGATCCTGTTTTGAAAATTTTCCAAAAAGCGAAAATTTCCAAAATGGAAAGTTTCAAATCAAGATCTGTTTTGAAAACTTTCCATTTAAGAAGGCCTAATTCTTAAAGGCAAGCAAGGATCCCATTTGTAGAACCATAAAAATTGTTTTTTTTATGAAGCGAGATCTGCTTTCCAAAATTTGAAATTGAATTTGCTTTTGTGGTCGGGTTTCTACCTTGTATTTTGGTTTGGGAAAAGCATTGGGAATCCAAACCTAGGCCTTCAATTTGGTTTGACTTGCAAGTTGAAGGTCCTAACAATGTCAAAGAAAAATACCAAGTTTGAACATATGGCTGATGACTTTTTGTAGAATTTTGTGAGAATTAAAACCCATTTTAGATGAGACAATCTTGATTCCAAGTAATAGCAATTTTTTTTTACAATAGATTTTTTTTTTTCTTTCTATTTTTTCAATTAATTTTTAGATAAAAGTGATCCATAAAATTTTAAATATCATGATTTTTTACTATTTTAACTTTTGATCCAACATAACATTTTAATGGATTACAGAACAAACTTGGAACAATTCTTTCAATTTAAAAATCCACAAAATGATAATTTTAGGTCATCTTATGTGTTACTGCGATGATTTTCAAAATGACAAATATTCCCTAATACAAATTTAACAAAAAAATAAAATAAAAATTACAAAAAATATCAAGAACAAGCTTTAGTGAGTCACAAATCTTTTCCCAAAAGGATTTATAAAAATACAATAATTTAGGTCAAAATATGGATGTCGTACATGTGCATGGTATGGTAAAAAAGAATCAACTTTAAACAGTGGTTTTTAGAAATTCCTATTGAAACTCAATTTGTACAATCTAGGTATTGAAATAAATTACATATTTGGAAACTAGACTCCGAGTACTACATTTTATGATTAGTGACTTTTTTGAAGATCCCATCTCTAAGTGCTTCAAATTTTAAGGCCAAATCTATCAAATTCTGAAAATTAAGAAAAACACTACTTTTTGGCCAAAAAGTGGACTCAACTTCTTGCTAGCATCCAATGTTAATAGGCAACAATAAGGGATGATCACATTACCCATTGAGGTTGGACCTGTAGTGTTGCCTACCTCTATCCATATCATGCAAGGACCCCTTCCATACAATCTTATCCTAGGGAGACCATGGATTCATGCTATAAAAGGAGTCTCATCTACCCTTCATCATACAATGAAATTTGATTACAAAAACAAGATCTACATGGTTCATGTAGATGAACGAAGCTATAAATAAACTAATCACAACACTTCAAACTCCCCTAATCCTTTCATTACTAGATCAAAACTTGAACCTTTCCAAATTGATTGTAACTCTTTAACAAAACTCTTTCACGATAATAGGGGGTCATTTGATTCTACACCTTTCAATAACATTTCCAAAATCTCACCCTCATGGTCCAAAGAGTCATCTACAAATTATTCATTTTCAAACGCAAGTTCTAGTAGCAATTAGGGTTTCACATCTACCTTTATGGGAGTGAGAAATATCACAATCTCAACCAAAATAACCTTGTGTTCCATTCACTCCTCTTAGTTCTACCAAATCACTCCATGTTGGTAATGGGGGATATATAACTCCCATCCCTCATGAAGCAATTACACAACATTAAAAAGGATTTGTGTTCTTGTAAAAAAACCAATCCTTCTCAACAACATAAACCCCCTTCATCTAACTTGGAAGATTGTTATGGTATCAAAAACAATCCCTCATCTACACATCGATGCAATAAACACATAAAAACAATTGTCATGTCATACTCTTTCAAGAAAGATCTAGGGGTATCCTCCTTATCTCCACTCTCATCTTAGACTATGCACAACAAAATTCAACATCTCAAGGAGTGTGGTGCTCCTCCTTGTGTGGAAGCACCTAATTCCTCTACCTGATACTTTCTTTCATCCTATTTGGCTCACCTTTGTCCTACACTAAGTGGGGGAAATGGGTTCGATAGACTTGTCCTCGTATGTCATTTGTCATTGTCTCTTTTGACTAGTCGTTAACCTTGCATGAACGTATAAGAGCAAGCTTGGAATGTGGATGGCATGTTTGAAGATTGAATTGCATGTGATATACTCCCGCTCTTCATGATACATCTTATCAAAAGGGCTTTTCAAATAAGCTCTCACCCTCTTCTACTTTAAAGAAATTGCTCACACTAATGGTACAACAACCGCTTTAAAGTGGGGGCATACATAGACAACATCTTTTTGTAAATTTCATGGTGTGATTTTTCTTTTTCTTGTGATGTGTCCTCTTCTTGGTGGTTTCATTAGGTTTGATGCCTTCTAAGAGTGTACGATCAACTAAAGTGGCTTGATGTGAGTGAGGCATCCCATGGATAATGATCTGACACCCTGACTTGTCCTCTCTTGGAGATATTAGGCACAATTCTCCCTAAGAAGAAGACCTTACATGAACAAAGAAAAATCCCCTTTAGCAAAATTCTTTACATATTCAAAAAAATTTACAAAGAGCATTGCATTGTGGTGCCTTATCAATGTTATCAAGAGCATAACTTTGGTATGGTTGAGCGGGAAGCCCATTCCAAGGCATGAATTTTCCCCATAGCCACCTTGTGGATTTATCACCCTGTGGACAACCAAAATTTCTATGGCCCTAGAATGAGTATAATTAGGAATTCTCACCTAGTGGACATCCAAGAGTTCCATCGCCTCAGAGTGAGTATACATTTTTGGACAAACAACCTAGATCTGATCCACAACATGCTCGACAAACAATAGAAGTTTGATCTGCATTTTTATTTTTTCTTTTCTATTCTGCCTAATTTCTTGCCATTGCATGATTGTGTATCTTGTTTGGTTGCACATCATTCACCTTAAGTGTGTCCTTTTGCACTCATGTTAGTTTGACTTGGGATCTTGGATCCTGGGGGCTTGACTGCTTCCTCGATCTTTATTATTTGAGACCATTTGCATTGGTATGATTGGACCCCTCTTGAATGTCTACTTTAGTGTGAGTCTGAAGCAAGTTCATCCTCTCACTAAAGTGGGGGATAAATGTACCATAGAAGAAAGACAACTTGCTTGACATGGGAATAATTGATGATAAATTAGACTTAATGAGGTCTTGATCTAGTGTTGTGAAGTGTTTTTCACATCCACATTAGGTCTTGGAAAACTGAATAAATTTCATTTATTGATGTCTTGTGAAGGTGTTGTAGAGTGTTGTAAAATACTTTCAAACCTCTCTAGACTTAATGAACCCATTTTCCCTTAATTCAACAATGTAAAATATATTTTAATTACATTTTCACATCAATGTAGAAGGCTTGTAAAATAAACTTAATGTTAATCTATTGTTGTAATCTGTCTTACACATTCACATTGGATGTTGTGCCTTCCTAGGCTATGTGGACCTCATTTTAATGTTTTAAAGTGTACTTAATCACACTTTGACATTGAAATTTGTGTCCCAAGCCCTAATTGACCTTCATATCATCATTAATAGGTCCCTATTACCCCATATTTTGTATCCGGCATAATTTGATCAAATACCCAATGAAATCAACATAAGAGTTGGAATTCCTCATTCCCCAAAAATCCAATTAGATAATGGGCCCCTTTGGGAATAATTCACCATATGTGACAAATGAGTTCTTTCCAGGTGGGACTAATTCGCCCAGGGTGGTGAATCAGTCCCATTTGGGCTATTTTTGAGTTTTGAGTAGGAAAAAATAGAATTAAGTTTATTGTTCTTTCATTTCGTCCTTAGGGATTCACTTAATGGGAAAATAAGGTCAATTTCCTATAAATATAAGTCCCTAAACCCTAATTTACATCTCTTAACTCATTCATCATTTGTCTTCCACTTCAAGTCAAGCAAGCCAGGTTTTTATCACTCCAAGTCATTCAAAATCATTTTTCAGACATTCAAGGGAAGAATCTTCATCTATTGCTATAGGAAATCAAGATCAAATAATCATGGCAAGGTATTAACTCCATTGTTTCTTGATTCATTACATTCTTTCTTCATTTTGGTTGAATTACCTACAAAGGTGTTTGACCAAGGGAAACCCCTATGCCCTAACATTCAACATTTCTCCTCTTCTTGTGTGTTTATAGATTTAGGCATCTTGAAGAACTAGAAATCATTGAAGATGAAGTTGTAAAGTTTTTGAAGACATCTCCTTGTTGAATAAGCAAAAATATCAACAAAATGTCACTTTTAGACTTAGAAATTAGACTTTCGGAGGTGGACACTTGTCAGGAACCGAAGTACAGAATAGAGACTTTAGTTTTCACTTTTTGATTTTTAGAAATTCAAAAGTGGTATGATTTTCCATTAATGGCGAATGAGTCACATTGCCAGGCCTGATCATGGATTTCTGTAGTTTTGGATACCCATTTGTCTGAAACAAGCTTCAGAACAGTTTCCCAAATTTGGGACTAATTTTCCTAGAATGGCGAAGTAGAGTCAGTAGGTGAAATTTCTAGCATCAACAACATTTCAAAAGTCATTCCCAGTCTCCATCAAGTTCTCAAGTGCACACTTTTAGTTTCATTCATTTTTGTTACAGTTTACTTTCATTTTTTAGGTCTTTTTGTGCATAAAACACTATGTTTTCAAATACTTCATATTTATTAGGTTTTGCATAAACAATCAATCCATTTTATTAGTTTTTTGCATTTAGATCATTTCATTTAGGCATATTTTCATTGTACTTGCATTATTTTGAGTGAGCCACCTAGATTTTGTGTGGGGTCTATCTCTCTCCTTTAGGTGAAAAAAACCCTAATTGAGCAAGAGAGTCATAGTATCCTACCCCAAAAAATCTATGGTTCATACACTAGTAAGGGAATATTTGTCCTACTAATGAAATTTTGAAGTTCCAAAAACTAGAACAGAAAGCAAATACCACAGATAGGATTCTGAGCAAAAAACCCACATAGGGACTAAGACGCTAGTAAGGGTGTTTTTGTCCTAGTAGAGGTTTTTTTTTTAGAAAAATAACAAAGTCTGGATTGGTAACAATGTTCCTTGGTTGCCTACTCAGGGACCTAATGTTTAGAAATAGAAAATTGTGCAAATGAATGCAAGGAAAAGTAACTATTGACAAGCAATTGAATGCAATTTTTTCAATTTTGAATGCAATAACAATGTTTCTAAATTAAATTAGGATGATTAACAATGCAATTTTTCATCTTTTCAATGAGATAAGATGATGCAAGAAAGAAAAAATGCAACCTATATCCACTTTCACTAATACAAATGTGAGAAACCCTAGATGCACTTTCACTAATGCAAGAATGAATGCAACCTAGATCTAGAAAGTTAATGAACTCCAAATTAGAAAAATGAATGTCCAAAATGTCAAGTTCACCAAAATGAATAATAATGAAAAGGGTGTGGAAATTTTTTATGGCCTAGGTCATATAACACCACCTTTCACCAATTATCATTAAAATATGCCCCAAGATCTGTTATGCTTGAATCTAGTAGCAATGTATTCATTGAATAACCAACTACAAAACTTGTCCATTTTGTAGTTCTGTGTACTTCAAGCATGCAAAATGAGGAAAATTGTGATTGCCCTTGATGCATAGTTCTAAACCTCAAATTTTCCATTTGAGCATCTCTCATTGTTCATCTTTTAAAAATCTTTGAAATGAATATTTTTGTTAATTCCCACTCTTTGGGAGTTAGATAATTATTCATTCATGTCGAAGCATTGATTTTTTAGTGCTCCTACATGTGCCTCGAGTTAGAAAATTTTACTCCAAGTGTTGGAGCAGTGATTTTAACTGCTCCTACACTTTGCACTCAACCCTTAAATGCACAAGCGGTGATTTTTATCACTAGTGCATCTATCCTTTTGACAAGTATTTTACATGCACAAGTGGTGATTTTCACCGCTAGTGCATTTTCTTGCCATTTTCTACACGTCATTAATGCGACTCCAATTTATTAATGATCATCTTAATGACTTCTTAAAGTGGTTTAAGGTTAATCTATCCTCATTCTAATTTTCCATTTCCTCTTCCTCCTCATGCTGGTCATTCTACAAACTCTAAACAAGATTATGATTGAAGATTTTTTGAGCATCTCAACTAGGGTTTTGTATTTTTACCAAGTATGTTTTTATCTTTTTTCTTCATCGTTGTTCTTCCTTCTCCTAGCTTTTATACTTTCTTTATTTTAATATACCCTACTCTTTGTGTTTTCTTTGTTAGGGCTTGTTAGTTTTCTTTTTGAAAATGTTCCCTACCTTTCTTTGTGTCATTGTTTTGCATGATGCCTTGGGTATGTTTTTCTCCACATGTTTTGCTTTCTTTTGTGCATTTTTTTGTGATGCTTTTCCACCATTTTCACATACTATTAAGGTGGTGAAAATATTGGTTATTGCAAATCAAAATGATGAAAGTTTCAAATATTTTTCATATGATCTTTCTTCTTGAATGTTCGAGTGGTATTTTTCACTGCTTGAACATTGTTAGACCTTCCCCCATTTGTGAAAGCAGTGAAAATACCCGCTATTACATTGATGATTTTCTCCAACTCCAACATGTAGGAGCAGTGAAAATAACCACTCCTACATGAAGTGCACTTTCCTCTGAAATGCTAAAGCAGTGAAAAAGTTTGCATGTACACTTTCTCTACATGTTGAAGGACATGATCAAGCACTAATTTTTAGTGCTCGGGCATAAAATTAGACCTTTCCACTTGATGCACAAGCGCTAAATTTTAGTGCTCTAGTCCTATCAAATACTCAAGGCATGTAGGAGTGCTGATTTTTCAGCTCTACTACATGCAAACATATTTCTCAAGATGTAGGAGCGTTGATTTTCAATGTTCCTACACAAAAATTAGTTTTTCATCTAACACTTGCAAAATCATTCCATTTACTCTTTGAACTTCATTTCATCACCAATGCTTCATTTTTCGTGCTCCATAGCTCATTTTCACTTTCTCCAAATTTCCTGCTTGCTTCATGCTTTCCATAAATGCATTTTTTCCTAACATCTACTAGTTCATTATTCTTGTAATTCTCTCAAGCTCTCATTAGGTGATCCCTAAAGGTTATATTCCTTGATTTTGGGTATTTTTACATGAAAACAAAAAATCCTTCGTTATCTTCTAAAAAGGAGGGAAAAATGAAGTACAAATATCAAGGTGTCTTTCCACCTACTATTGTGCTCTCAAATGTGGATGAAATCAATGATACATAAATTGGCCATCAAGACATGGAAGACTTGTTGAAAAGAATTGAGAAGAAACCATTAGAGGAAGATTTGAGATTTATTGTTAATAGAAACTTGCACTTGGTATCTGCATTTTGCTACTCATAACATAGAGTTTTTTCTCCAAGTTGCATCTCATTACATTTGAGAACACAAAAGTGTGAGAGATTCCTTAGGAAAAATCATGATGAGATTAGATCTTGAATTCTTTGATATTATTTTTTGGGTTCCACACATGGAATAATATATAAAAATATCAATTCAACAAGCATAGGAGGTCTATGATAAGGACCCAAATAAAGATAAAACATTGAGAATACTCAATGGCTGAAATCTCCAAGGCCTACTCTCTCAAGATGGCCTAAAGGGCTTCCTCGAAGTGATTTCAAAGAAGACATTAGGGATACAATTACTCTCCTAAGCAAAGTGAATGACTTGCCTAAATCATGCCATTTTCAAAATTGGATGTATGAGTACATCCGTATCATTAGGAGAAGAAAAACACATATAGATTCGGGTTGTCTCTTACTCACTTCCTTCATGCCTTCTCCATTGCTCTTTCCCCTTCTTCTCTTCCTTCCCTTTTTTCTTTTAAGTGTTTCCAGTGTCGACCTTTGGCCTTACCCTTTACCCCTTATCGATCTCTCTCCTCTTCCATTTTCTCCTTTCTTCTATTGTCCTTCACCCTTCACCCTTAACTCTTGTATCTTACCTCTTACCTTTGGAGGTAAGAGGTAAGTCTTCCCTTTGATTCTTGAAAGTTTTTTTTTTTGGATTTCGGTCATGAGCTTCTTTGGAATGTTAAAGGGACTTCTTCTTTGTCTCTCTGATATTCTTTTGTCTCTTCGATGAGGTTCCTTTGGCATGTCAAAGGGACTTCTTCTTTGGTCTCTCTAATATTCCTATATCTCCTCGATGAGATGTCAACCTTGTTGTTCTACATCACCTATCATGTGGACTTCACTATGTTGAAGGGACCATTCCTTTGGTACCAACAATATTCGATAGTATCTTTGATGGTTTCCTTTTAGAATTCAACTAAGTGTCAAATGCTTTGAGCTTCAGGGGTAATGCTTCTCCCTTACCTTCAATTTTTAGAGGTAAGCTTTCCCTCTTACCTTCAATGTTTCCTTTCTTATTTTCTTCTTCCTAGCATGAGGTAACTTGTAAGGCTAATGTCTCACTCCCGATCGCCTGATCACTGACATTCAAAAAATTATTTTTCAGGTTTTAGACCATTTAATTCTTTTTCATGCTTGTAAAGGTGTTTTTCGAGATCAATGCCCTAACCTTCTTGCATTTTGGAATGTTTTTCTAGGTGATGACATTAATGCTCAACCACTTCCAAAGTCTAGATCTGATTTCCCGGTGTGTCGCCAAAAAGTGTATACCTTGCTTGATATGGGAATAATTGATGATAAATTGGAATTAATGAGGCCTTGATTTAGTGTTGTGAGGTGTTTTACACATCCACATTAGGTCTTGGACCCTTGCAAATTGAATAAAATGCATTTAACAATGTGTTGTACAAAGGTGTTGTAAAGTGTTGTAAAGAATTTCACACTTTCTAGACTAATGGACCTATTTTTTCCTAATTCAATGTGTAAAATGAATTTAATGCCATTCTCCACACGTTAATCTAGAAGGCCTTGAATTAAACCTGATTTTAATCTAGTGTTGTAATGTGTTTACACATTCACATTAGATGTTGTCCTCTAGGCTATGTGGACCTCATTTTTGTGAAGTTTAAGTGTATTTAATCACACTTTCCATTGGGGAATTTATTATTCCTAGCCCTAATTACCAAATCCCAACATTAATAGGCCCCTATGGCCCCATATAGATGCATCTTGAAGTAGAATTGATCAGGACCTGACTAGAAGAACCTAGAAGCTTAATTTCTTGACTCCTTGATAATCTAGTTGGAAAAATAACCCCTATGGGACCAATTTTCCCATTTGTGTGAATTAGTCCTAGCCAAGTGGGACTAAGTTGCCCAACCTAGTGACTTAGTCCCATTTGGGATATTTTTGAGGTTTGGATGGGAAAAATTGGATTTTAAGTTTATTTTTCCTTCATGTTGGCCTTGGGGATCAAATTAATAGGAAAATTAGCTGGATATCATATAAATACAAGCTTATAAACCCTAATTCATAACTCATCATCACTCATTCATCATGTTCTCAAGTCAACCAAGTTAGGGTTTTAGCATTCTAAGTCATCAAGACAACATTGTTTAGACATTCAAGGGAAAATTCTTCATCTTTTGTTGTAGAAAATCAAGATATATCATCATGGAAAGTCTCTAAATCCATTGCTTCATGGTTCATTGTCTTATTTCTTCATTTTGGTTTAATTATCTAAAAAGGGGTTTGACTAAGGTAAACCCCCATGCCCTAACAATCAATATTTTCTCCTTCTCTCCTTGTGTGTTTGTAGATTTAGGTATATTGAGGACTTGGAAATCATTGAAGAATATGTTGAAGACTAATTGGATTCATATTCTTCCTTGCAAGGTAAAAACATAAAAAAATTCACTTACAGAGCTGA
The DNA here is from genome assembly GCA_007258455.2 of Sequoia sempervirens. Classification (NCBI taxonomy): domain Eukaryota; kingdom Viridiplantae; phylum Streptophyta; class Pinopsida; order Cupressales; family Cupressaceae; genus Sequoia; species Sequoia sempervirens. Next base: position 17,340 of record VDFB02366014.1, read on the forward strand.
AAATCAGAGTTTCAAATTTTGAAACTCGTCAGGAACTGAAGTGTAGACTGAGGGCTTTCGTTTCCACTTTTAGATTTTTAGAAATTCAGAAGTGGACTAAGTTGCCAACAATGGTGACTTAGTCCCACTATACCTATTTTTCAAAGTTTTCTATAGATTTGGATACCCATTTGGATGAAACATGCTATGAAGCAGTTTTCCAGATTTGGGACTAGGTTGCCTAGAATTGCATAAGTGTCCCAGTAGGCCAAATTTTTAGAATCAACAACATTTTCAGTCCTCATTCTTGTCCTTAATACATTTCCAGGTGTATGCTTTCTGTCTTGCTTTCCTATTCTATTTTATTTGCATTTCTACTCATCTTTCTAAATGTTTTTGCATATCACAATGTATTTTCAAATAACTTGCATTTCTTATGTTTTACATTAATAATTCATTTCCTTTATCAGTTTATTGCATTTAGACATTGAATTTAGACACATTTAAGTCATATTAGCATTATTCTTGAGTGTAACAACAAGTTTTTGTGGGTTACCTTTCTCCTTTTAGGTGCAAAACCCCAAAAGTGCAAGAGGGCATCCTATAGAAAAATTGGTGCTACATCTGGGCTTCAAGGAAAACATTTATTTCATCCTTTACCTTCTGCAAGTGAATTTCATGGGTACCCATGCCCATTTATTACTCATTTTTGACTTTCATGGTGGATATATACCCTAGTTGCATCTTTCACGGAATGTTTGCATTATTGGACACAATCTTTTTTTCTAACCCTAGTTAGGGTTAGGGTTTGATTGGTGCTTCTAAGTTATGCCTGATCTATAAAGGAAACAAATGTATTCATTTTCATGTTGTTTTTTCTTCCTCTAGCTTCTTTGGGGTTTTTCTTTTGTAGACACTATATTTTACACTTTATCATTGTAAAGATTGCCTTTTTTGCCTCTACATTAATGAAATGCATCAAGTTTTCCTCTTCTCAACTCTTTTGTGTTTGAGTAAGTTTATTACCTTAGATATTTGAGTGTTTTTTTGTATTTTTCAAGCATGCATGTTTTGTTAAATTATTTATAGTTGCTATTTGTGAAACCCTCTTTCCTTCCAGTGCCTTGTCAAACCTATTGTGCCTATAGCACACACGTCCTGTTTGGAATAGGGACCCTCTCTTTTTTTCCTTTTCTGGGTCACTTCCACCTTTATCTCATTTTGCATGCCCCCTGTTTTGAGTCCCAATTGGTCAAGGAGTCATAAAGTTATCATCTTGAGTTGATCAAGTTTCACCACCTTGGAAATTTCCAAGTCTTTTGCCTTTGTGGAGTTCCTTTGGTAGTTTTTCTTAAGACTTTAAAACTAGCATCCTCCTCTTGTTGTAGGTCCGCGTATGCGAGTTCCCCTCACGGGATTCCATCCTCCTTTTGTCATTTCTGTAGTGACTAGACCTGGGCATCCACCCACATGGTGGACCCCACATTATACACTGACACCCCACTTCTAAACCATCAAACAACGAACTCTCAGCTGCCACTTGCATTGAGGGCTCCAACCTTCCCGTCGCTAGTGTTTTTAAAAAACTATGTCCATCTACCTCACCTATGACCATATGGGTAATAAATGTTGGTCATTAATGAATAATTTCCTATAAATAACCCAATCAACCTATCATTTTCATTCCTTTGGTTAGAAAGTTGTCAGAGCTTTGCCATTTGTCACCACCTTTGCACTCGCGTGGTCTTGTCACTGTTCAAGCATTGGAGCCATTGCATTCTTTTCTGGTTTCTATGAGATATTCAAGTGGGTTTTCTATTGTCACTTCCCTAGTTATGTTTCTAATAGTTTTCTTTTAAAGTTGTTAAAATATTAAGAGGAAAACCTTGAATCAATTAGAGCCCCGAATTTTGCATAAACCCATCTTTTGAAAATTTGAAAATCCTTTGAAATTGATTATCTAGAGCCAAGCAGTACTTGACTCTTTGGCCTCCGTTCTTCATTAGGGCATTCATTCCCTTGCAACTTGCAAGCTTCCCTTCACCATTGTGAAAATTTATAGACTTTAAACAAAAGACTCGAGGCCTTCGCCCTTGGTGGGTCTCCACATGCAAATGGATGCACGCGGGTGACTCTTCATTGTCTGCCACCTAAAAACTACCATCCGATACATGCCTTCCAACTTGTGTTTCCCACTAGGTCCAAGTCTGCTGAAATCACAAAGCATTGGAACCCATCTGTGGGTCATTCTTGATGAAGCTTCTCATCCTAATCATCATTGTTTCTAATACCATCACCAAAGGGTCAAGCCAATCCATCATCTCAGATTGTGGACCCCTCCAACTCTTTTTCCATTAAGGATCGACCAAGCAAAGCTCAAGTTAAAACTTACTTGCGGGTGGGACCTAGTGGGGGTCTGTTTGTAGGCCACCCCTCTTCGTTGCTTTCTCCAAAATAACCGATGACATTTTCTCATCTGCTTTGCAAATCTTGACAAGGTAAACACACAAAGTTGTGTCAAAATTTTGGCCAAATAAATAGTTCCGAACAAAATATTTTCAACCAGAAAGGTTTCGCTCAGCTAGGTTTCGACTGAAACCATGTGGCCTATTATGTGGCACACATGTTTCGACCAAATAAGTTTTGCCCGAATCCCAAAAAATTAAATTTTTTCGTTTCCCGCTTTGAAATTGGCTTTGAAATTGCATTTTTTAATGTGTGAGGTTTCTATAGAAATTGTTTTGGTAGAAACTATTTCTACTAAAATTGTCTATGTGGCATCCTAGTTGGTAGCCAATTCAACTTTTTTTAGAATTTTCTAAAACTTTCAACTTTAGCTAGGTATTTCTTTAGTCAGAATGATTTTTCTAAAGAAGAAAAATACCCTTTTGTAGGGCTCAGAGTGGAGAATCCAAATATATATATATATATATATATTTAATATTTTGGTTAGTTTTAATATATTTTATTTTTAAAATAATGCAAGTAGGTTTTTAAAATGAAAAATGAGGTTGATTACAAATTAGTAAAAAAATTTAAAACTTATATGGGGCAAAAGAGGAGAGAGTCTTCTTCAAAAGGGTATAATTTTTTTTTTGAAAATGATTAAAAAAATTGAAAATAGTTGACGGCCGTGAAAACTATCAAATTCTGACAAGTTTGACTTTAAAACATTATTATGAGAAAAATATACATCAAAATTTGATTTTTTTTCCATGCACAAGATATTGAAGTTACCTATTTGGAGAAAAAAAAAATAGGGAGAAATGAAGTTTTTTCAATTTGTTTCTTAATGACCCATGAAGTCCTCTTTTATGAAATTTTCAGTATTCCAAAATTTGTCCTTAAATTGATAAAAATACAATGAAAACATTTTTTTTATAAAATTTTAAAAATTATAGCAATAAACTTCATGAAAAGTTCTACATTTCATTAGTTTACACCATTTTGAAATTCAAAACATAAATACCACATTTATGTGGTCAAAGTTTATAATTTTTTTTTGTTGTTGGCCAATTCCTTTATAAAGTGTGACACAGGTTTATTCTTTTACCGGACAATGACATTTCCCCTTGAGCCTTCATAAAAAAAATCTCTAAGTAAAATACCTTGCTGGTGGTTCTTTGCAAGCCATTGCCTGTGACTTGCCTCTGTGTTAGTGTCATTTAAAAATGGTCATCCCTTGCCATCATTCTATATGGTGGAACCTGAACTCACCTTTTCTGTCTAATCCTTTGAGAGAAAATGATCAATGCTTAGGTCCTTTGTGGACCTGCCTATGTGAGTCACCTGTTATAGGGTGTTTCCTTTCCTCAACTATTTGCAAATGATCATGAAATACCATCCATCTATGTTGCAGACCCCACACCATCCATTTCCACCTCAGCCCTCAAAATAAAAAATGACTAAGTAAATACCAATGTAGGCTTGCTGGTGTAGACAACCTTCTATGGGCTGTTGTCCCATCTTGGCCCATCCAAATGGTCATTACCTATCATCCTCCCACAATTCCCCACTTGCATCATTTTGAATGGCTTGAACTTTAAAGCTAACACTAAGTCACCCTTTCTACTTGTGGGTTGTGCAATGCATGACTATATTTGCAGATTTCCACCATGCTAGCATCATTCTAAATGGTGGAGCTCCAAATAGCCTTGAGGTCACTTGCTTCCACACCCCTTGAGTCTATATTAGCCAAGTGATTGAATTAATTCCTCTAAGGATCTCGTAGGGGAATGATAAACATTCTTAAATGCTCAAACGTCTTGACCAACCACTTAAATCTAAGTGTAGAAACTTGAGTGTGGGTGGATTCCTACAAGTCGTCGTGCCCCCATGGTCATTTCACTTTAACTCACCCCAGATGACTGTCAACCCAAGAAAACCAGCATCCCTCGGCCCATGTTTCTTTAATTTCCCCTAACGAGTGTTAAGTGATGAATTTTAACAAATTTTATGTTCTTTTATGATGAAAGTCTTGATTAGACCCTTGTTTCTGCAAGATTTCACTAATGCTCCCCTCATTTTATACATGAATATGCTTACTGCACCTCTTTTTGTAGGATTTATGGAATCAACTACAAGACAATTGGGGGAATCCATGGAGAAAGACAAAGGGAAGAATTCTACCAAGGTCCCATGAGGAAAAGAGGATAAAGATTAGATGAAGTATCAGTTCCAAGGAGTAGAAGTCACCTCCAGGGTCACTACCACCTGAGACACGATCACAGATACTGAACTTGGAAAATTTGACATAGATGAATTTAAATAGAGGGTCATCATCAACCCCACTACAAACAATGCCAGGAAAAACAAAAAGAGTGTTTTGGCTAAGGAAGTTGGCTTCTTGCTCACTCTTGTAGCCCAAAATTGGTAATGGCTTGTAGGGAAGCCTGTTAGGTAGAAACTAGAAGGGTCATTGATCATGAGGGTAGGGTGGTGGCTGACCTATTTGCTAGGTCCATAGGAGAAACATTCCACATCCCTACATTTGACCTTGTGGAGGATACAATGAAGGAATATGTTGAAAATATGTGGAAGGTCAACCCTCTGAAATGCAAGAAGTTAATTAACCAATACTAGTTAAAGGAGAAAAGGGGAAACACTAACAAGGTTCCCCAAGAGAACTGCTTAGAAGTGACTTTTATGAAGATTATCATGACTTGGTAACCTTGTTAAGTAGAGTCATGGGAATTCCCACTACTGCTTACTTTCAAGATTGGATGTTTTATTTCATTGAGGAGATTATAAGAGGGAAAGCCAAGTTTCACTAGGCTAAAAGGATCAGTGATAACTTGCATTAGCCTTTCTTGGTAGTCAAGAAGACTTCTTAATTCTATATGGCCTCTTACTTGGTGTATCTTTTGGTTGATCCATTTTCCTATAGAGGTTTATTTGCTACACAGAGCCTAACTCCACGAAGGGAATTGAAAGTATATGATAGGAACCTACAACTACAATATCAAAATTTCAAGAAAGATTACTACAGGGTAAATGATGCCTTCATTGGGCATATTATCAAACTTCTCAAAGGGGAATTTGAGAGGAGAGTCACACATAGTTCCTGTGAGTTCATTCATAGGTTTGGGTTTCTATTTATATAGTTCCCAAAATTTACTTACATCAAAATGAAGGGCTTCTCCAAAAGGTCGTACAAGCTAACTCGATACCCAAATGACTAGTTGATTTTGATGGAAGTCTCTAGGCCTTTTTAGAATTCACACACTCTCCTCAGTGGAAAGCATCAGGTAGGGATACCATATCCCCTCACATTTGGGAAAGGAATCTATGCCCTCGCAGTTGTCCAATGTATGGAATATTCAGAAAAGGAAATCGCGAAGTATAATCTAGATCTCCACATGGCTAGACCAAGAATGGACCCTTATGACAAATTGAAGTTCATTGGAAGAGAATATCCCCATCTACACCACATTGAATATTTTTGGGCTAACTGTCAAAGACAATAAGGAGGTATGCATGAGGCATTATATGCGTATGAACACCTACTTTTTCAAGATAGTCAATTTGTTCCTAGTGCTAGATCAAATTGGAGAAGATGAAAACATCATCATGGATCCAAGATATGATGTTGTCACCAACCTACCATTTCCCTTAATAGACTGGAATGAAGAAGAGGTTAATGACCTTGACATAGTGAAAAAACCTACATGGAGAATAGAACAAGGAAATGGATTAATGCTTAGATTGCTCAATTGAAGCTCCAAGGGGCCACTTTGACATATGGCAAGCTCAAAGATGAGCTCAAGAGTGAAACAGATAGTGGAGCTGCCATTACCCTAACAGAGGAAGCCCCCAAATCTCCTCCAGCCACAAGGTTGAGGAGGAGAAAAGAGGTAATTGAATGCTTTCCCAAGCATAATATTTATTCATGGAAGGCCTCAAAGGTTGAGACCTCGAAGAAGGCCAAGAAATCAGGAAGATTATCTGAGATGCCCAAAATCCAAGAAGACCCACTATATGAAGGAGATGAAGAAACCATGTTAGTTATTTTCTTAGAACCAAACTTAATCTCAGTCCTAACCTATGGGCTTTCCACGACCCAATTATCAGCTAGCTTGAGGATTGGCGAACACTTAAGTAGACTAGTTATTACTTTACTTCTTCTCTTTGGGCTCTATGAGACCCAAGGAGGGTAATCCCACATATACTCATAATATTTTATGCTTGGTTAAGAGTATTTCTTCACACAAATGAACTATTCCATTAAAATCACCTTATCAAAAGCTCAAAAAACCTTAGATAGAATTGTTACTTATTTTCAAGGAGTGTTCATACTTAGAAGTGGAACATTGAAATTTAAAGTATTTTGAATCATTCTTCATCTTGAATCTTAGGCCCAGTTCAATATTGGCTCAACTGATTATAAGATAAACTAACAAGATAATCATTACTTTATCTAAGGAAGAAAATGAATTATAACTGGTAGTCAATTGGTAATACAATTTGGAATTAATATCTTAAATTAGTGCACCATTTGGTTGTTACTTTGTAACATCAAACTCACTATGTTTACAAAGTATCACTTCCTTACTAGATCCTATATGTTTTTTTCACAAACTAATGAGCTCATTTTAGCGTTTAATCAATTCTTTGAACTGAAGCATAAAAAAGATTCGTACATTTTGTGCAAATGACAAAAGACAAATGAAGATGTCATTAACGATATTCATTCATAACTTCAAAGAAAACAAATAGGAGATAAATATTTATATACTAAAACTCTTCTTCATTTTTGATATTTCATTGTAAAACCATATTTAAGATTCATACACAATATAAATTTCATCTTAGAATTGCTTTTGATTCATCTACTAGAGTATCTATTTACATTTTATTCCACTATATAGAGCATAGTATCTATTATGACCTTGTCAAGACTTAAAGTTTTGAACTCTCTTTTTAGCAATGAAATCCCCTTTATATAAACGGGGGAGCAACAAGCACATGAATAAATTAAAATTTCAATTTCATTTGAGTTCATTTCAAAAACCTAATTCTAACTAACTCCTTGAAGGACTCCCCATGCAATTTCATACATAATCATTTCAAAATAGGGGAGGAAAAAAACATGTGTAGAATATTAGCCGTCATTGTCACAGTATTCATTGTTTGGAACAAAAAGATTCGATTCATATTATCTAGAAGATTATTCCACATTAGCATGAGGAAAAAAAAGAAAAATAATGGATGTATGAATACAAATACCTCCTATGCAAAGACCATGGTGTCATAAAAAACTAAAATAGGAGGTGACCCTTATTTAGAGTCGTCGACATCCAAAAATGCCTGACCGCTCCTTGTCCTTGATGCAATTGGAGGTATCACTAGCACGTCATCATCAAAACTATCATATGGCATGAGGGAACATAGATACTGGCCATAGTTTGAGTTGTCATTAGCTTCAACATCCGGAGGAGAGTCTAAAAGCATGATAGGAGAATTGTGCTTACCCAGGCAGGCCCTATGACTCTTCTCTTTCTTTCTGGCCTTCTTCACTGGCATTGCCAGTTCCTTGCCTTTGCATTTGACCACTTCACCTGGAAGGGTCCTATTCCTCAAATGGTATGTACTCTACACAATTGACTTCTTTTTATGGCCCTATCCCTCCTTTTCCCCTTTGAAACCTTAGAAGAAGCCATGGCTTCTTGCTCAGTTATGTCTTCACGACATTCAAACACACTTAGCTGGTTAGACCTCCTAACAGGTGGGAATAATATACCATCTTTTCCCATCTTCTATAAAGCTAGCTGAGAAATAATTATAAAGGTTCTAGACTTAAGACCCATAAGAGAAACAATCCAACCACAAATTTTGCAAACAATTCCAGCAACAAAAATCCAAAATACACCAGAGAACCTAATCTCATACCAATTTTCTCAAGATGAAGACACTAAAATTTTTTTTAGGAAAACTCAATCACCTCTACTACTCATACCTTACTTCTTCTATAGTCTGAAAGGATAGTGTGAATACAATAACAATCAACCTACATTAAATAGAAAATTTGAGTATGCATAATTAATGATTCAAAATTCCTTACATGAGTGAATTGGTAACTATTTAGTTTGGATTTGCATCTAGACTGTTCATCTTAGAGCAATTAAAACTTTATCTAAGGTGGCCAAGAGCTTTGTTTTTTGACCATTATCAACTTGCTCCTTGAAAATAGTGAGGTTATTTCAAATGCTACCATGTTTCCCTCCAACCTAATTCATGCTTCTCATTAATACCGAAAAAGTACATAGGACTAATTTCTTGGAGAGAAAATTTCTTTATACACTTCATCGTTGATTCTCCCCAAGATTTAGGGTAGAATTTAGTGAAGCGGCTATTCATGCAATGATTTTTAGTCCATCAGATCATCCTACTATAATATTTTATCAACGCTTATCCTGTTCTCTCGCCACTTTCTTTTATGATCTATGCAAAATACCCAAGATCATGATACGTTTCCTTTTTCATTTATGGTCATCACTCATCTCTGATCTACTTTATCATCACTCAGCTCTATCAATGATGAAAACATCCCTATGATGGCCTTTAGCCCTTGATTCTATGGCTTGACTTCTGGTGACATATGTTCCTTCATCATGCATCGCCAATTCAAACTTCATGTGTAAGATCTCATTAGTGATGAGAGACTTTGTGAAAACACCAGATCTTGGACATGTGCACCTACATAAAACAAATGGTGCCAAAGAAATCGACCATAAGATTATATCAAATTAGCAAAAGAAAAACCCTTTTAGAAGGCACCCATCGCTTATCGATATCAAAGGAAAGGGCCATTGATCACTCATTAGTAATTCATGGTCTAAACCTATGAATAAATCAACGTTGAGCGATATAGTTACAAGGGACATCATGACTTAAGTGAAATTTTTAGGCACGTGGTCATAAGTTGTTCTAAAAGATGGGACTTCTCTAGGGTGACATGAGAACAGTAGGCTCACAAATTTGGAATCATGCAGAACAAAGGATGTAATGATAAAAAAAAAATTTCCCTAACCCTATAGAAAAAGATGATTCAGACCTACACAAGAGATAGACCAGTCACATGATGATGAAAATTCCCTCCCCTTATGTGACCAAAAATAGAAACTATACAACTAATAGTAAAATAGCATTCCAAGCAACTAAAAATAAACAAAACCCCAATCCTCGCATAAAAAACCCTACATTAGATATGACAAAAAAAACTAGGGTTTCAAAATGAGCACTAAATTTTTTACAAAACTTTTGAAAGTGCCATCAGACTGAGCAAACAAAGTCACCACCTGCTACCTCTTCTCTAGCCATCACTATCACCACCACTACTACTACTCCCCCTCCCACATTCTAAGCACTGCTCATTTCCTCTCCGCCTATGGTTAACATCTAGGTACACCTTCCCTCCATCTTTCCAACCACTTTGATTATGGTGTAGGATTCCTCCTCTACTATAGCCTCTCCACTCTCATCCTCCTCGATGTCTTCCTCAACTACAATCCCTTCAGCAGCCACAACTACAATGCCTAATGTCACCCTATTAGAGGCCTTTTCCAGACATATGCAAAATATACCCATTGAACTCTTTGGGGTGTTAATGAATTCTGATTTCCAGGTTGCGATGCCCCAAGTTGTGGTTGGTCTCCCCATCCCTCCTCTAATAGAACCACCAAAGAAGGAAGCAACCTTGCAAATCTTAGAAGAAATGGAGAGATGAAAAACGGAGGTTGCTAAAGGAGTAGATGAGGAACTTAAGGATCCCTTCAATGATGACTATCATGAGCACCCAAAGCATCAAAACATGACCGTAGATGAGGTGGCATATGAAGAAGAAGGGTCACAATCCTCAAAAGAAGATGTTGAAGACCCCAATGCCAAGTATATAGTAGATTCTTCTAACTAGGAGCTAAAGGAGGAGCTATCCAAACAACTCAAGTATGTTAGGGAAGAGGTTGAGAGGAAACCTTCTGGAGAAAAGGAGGAAGCTAATGATGACATGGACATATCTATAGAGCATCTAATAGACAAATGTCTTGATTGAGAGGAAGAAATACCCCCCAAGAAAGAGGAGGGAAAGAAAGAAATTGAAGCTAAAGAAGAGGATAGGCCTGAAGAGGAGATTGAAATGAAAAAGATCCTTGAGTTAGAAAACCATGCAAATCTTGAGCAAGAAGAAGGGTACCTAAAGGGTAGGACAACCCTAAATAAAATGTAGCTACTATTGGTCCAAACGAGGAAAGGACCATACTGATCTAGGACTTGGATGATGAAGAAGAAGAGAAAACTGAATAAGAAGGCTTTGGTCATGAAGAAAGGGAGATCCAACATGCTCAAAGAGAATAAGGTGATCATGAATCACCAAAGAAGGGATCTCAAATGCCCAATTGGTTGGAAAAGTAGCTACAAAAGAAAGCCCCTATTCTCATGGATCCTAAGGAAATATTGGAGGCTATCTTGCCACAAACTAAAATAGGAACAAAGAAGGAAAAGAAGCCAAGACTCTGATCCCACATCACAATGGATGCATATAGATCAAGGGCAGTGCAAATTTCCACCCCAATAGTAGACAAAGGAGAGGGAGTTAGTTATAATATCTCTAACATCGACTTGAGCACCACTATGAGAGAGAAAAAGATTAATCAAATCCAGGGGTTAGTTGCCATGATTTTCCATTAGATGAGCAAGGATCAATCCTCCAAGGAGGAATTAAAGGTACAAGTGGCAGACCTCACTACCTACATTCAATAGTGGTCAACCATTGAGGAGGTACCAATGACTTCGTCAGCCCCACCCCTGCTTCTTTCTAAAGAGCACATAAGAAAGTTAGAAAAGAGAAAGAACTAGACCAAGGCTACTATAGAATGGTTCCAGAACATGATCTACAATGGAAATATGGGCATTGGCCATGTGGTCTAAACAACCAATAAGTTTTGGGAAGTACAAAAGAAGCTTGAGGGCATGGAGAGAATTTGTGATAACTTCCCCAAATTATATAGGGTTACATATCCTAAGCTTGAGGCCATCCTCAAGATGCCCGAGAAGACCTAGGAGAAGGAGTTTTCCCTAGTGAAAGATGATCATTAGCTAGTTGAGACATGGAAAATGGGTCTGGATCACAAAAGGGATGCCCTATTGGCAACACAAGGGTAGACAACTGAGAGGGGGGTGAATCAGTTGTCCCAAAATTTCAAACTTATATCAAACTTAAATATGAAAGCATAAATCAACAACACATCAGAAACATGCATAACATCAAGATTTTTTACATGGAAACCCTTTAATCCACAACCATTGATAATCAACGTACTAAGCTAACCAACAAACTAAACTTCACTTCATCACTAACAACTTGCAACTTATCTCATTACAATTTTCTCAATATCCTCGACATATACAACCTCTAAGACATTAATGCCCATAGTGTTGATATCAATGACAACCACATATCAAAAAAATAACCACAACATCCAACAATCTCCCCCTTTGGCATTGATGGCAACACATGATGTGAAAAAACACCATCAATGCAACTATCTTTAGCACTTACTCCCCCTTATTTTCTAACTCTTTTCTCCTCAACTCTTTTACACAACTTTTCTCCCCACATGACTCTTCTCTTCAGATAATTCATAGTTTTTCACATGACTCTTTTCCCCCTTTGACATCAATGAAAAATATCTCTTTTCTCCACATAAGCTTTGAGCCACATATTTGAACATTTGACTACTCCCCTGAGTAGTAGCCACCACAACATCAATCTGGATCAAGATATTGATTATGAAATGCACTGATTGATGCAAGTCAATGCATCTTAGTTCTGATTAGGAGCGGTAATCACCACTAGCTTCCCTCTAAGATACTCCAAAGTATCCTTAGGCAATGGTTTGGTAAAGATATCTGCAATATATTCCTTAGTAGGCACATACTTCAATCTAAATTCCTTTTCACTCACCTTCTCTCTCAAAGAGTGAAACTTGATAGATAAATGCTTGGTCTTTGAATGCAACACCACATTCTTAGAAATGTTAATTGCACTTAAATTATCACAAAATATATCAATAGGTTCATCATATGAAACTATGATAACTTTCAACATGTACTTCATCCACAATACTTGAGTACAATTATTAGCAACAACAATGTATTATACCTCTACAGTAGATAAATAAATGGCATTTTGCTTCTTTCTTAACCATGAAATAAACTTCTTACCCAAGAAAATGCACCACCATTAGTACTCTTTTTTTCATTCACATCACTTGCCCAATCAGCATCAGTAAAAGCATTCAAAGTAAGATCATCATCTTTAGGATACCATAGGCCAAAATCAACTGTCCCCTTCAAGTATCTAAAAATCCTCTTCAGAGTAGTCACATGAGATTCCTTGGGATCAGCTTGAAATTTTGCAACAATGCATACAACATTCATGATATTTGGTCTAGTTTGAGTCAAATAAAGCAATCCACCAATCATCAATTTGTATCTAGTTTGATTTTATTTTGGAGAATCATCATCTTGTTTCAAATTTGATTTGGTCACCATAGGTGTACCAACTAGCTTTGAATCTTCCATCAATGGAACTATCTTTAGCACTTACTCCCCCTTAGGTTCTAACTCTTTTCTCCTCAACTCTTTTACACAAATTTTCTCCCCACATGACTCTTCTCTTCAAATAATTAACAGTTTTTCACATGACTCTTCTCCCCTTTTGACATCAATGACAAAGATCTCTTTTCTCCACACAAACTCTGATACCAATTGTTTGCAACACAAGGGCAAACAACTGAGAGGGGGGGTGGTGAATCAATTTCCCCAAAATTTCAAACTTATTCAACTTATTAACTTTATTCTTAAATCTAATTAATAACCATGAAAGAATAAATCAACAACACATCAGAAACACACATAACACCAAGATTTTTTACATGGAAACCCTTTAATCCACAACCATTGATCATCACTGTACTGAGCTAACCAACAGACCGAACTTTACTTCACTGTTGAAAACCTACAACTTATCTCATTAGAATTTTCTCAATATCCTCGACATATACTGTAACCTCTACTAGAAAAAGTGCTCCATGAGGTAGACGTTGACCTTGAATGAGTCAAGGAACACTGGACAAACTGTAAAGAATATCTAAATCTCACGTGATAGATTATGACATGCCCACTGTCAAGCTAGATCTAGAGAAGATCCGACTGTTTTTCCACAAGAAAATGGAGAATGGGGCCACAGATTCGTTAATGCCAGATTTCATGGATTTTTCTACCCAAGCTTTCACCCAGTCAAAGTAGGTGATCAAGCACACACCTAAGTGTATAAAAAATTGGGAACTCATCATTGGCAGATGAAAGAAGTTATCCTTCGAAGTGCTCCAATATGATATCACAGAGTGCAAAAAACTTTAGGCATTGATGGGTAAATCTGTGGAATATGCCAATATCTAGAAAAATCAAGGAAAGCATGTTATTGATGATGAGTTCCTCATAGTGTAGTTGCATCCAAAAGGGAAAATCACTACAGGAAAAATGTGCTACAGTGCCATGCCACTAGAGGACAAAATAGGGAAAAAGAGAAGGGATGCATTTTAAATTGTGAAATATTGGGGGTGGGCAAAACCCTAATTTGTAATAAATCTTGTCCACATAATGAGATTAAATCTTGGCATTTCATTTTTCTTTTGGAAAACTATAAATAGGGGGTCTCCTCTCATTTTCAAATGGAGATTTGAGTTGTTATAATGACATGCTACTGAAATTTCAATAGAAATTCATTGCTTTTTGTGGATTCTTGAGTTTCTCTCATGTTTCATGATTCATCTCCTCATAGTTGATAAATTTGAATAGATTTAATTTCTTGCTCTATTTGTTTTGCATGCTTTTAGTAGTTTAGTGAATGCTATTCTTGGTGATGAAGAATACTGTTGTGTTGATGCCCTTCCTTGTTCATGATTTATGTTGTTTGTTGATAATAAATATCAGTGTAAAGCTAGTCTGAACATAAATTCATTGTTGCACTTAAAATTCATCTTTTATTCATGTTTTATGGTGAATGAATAATTGAAAATCTATATACCTTAGAAGATAGCACTAGTTTCATGATACTATTAGTTGATTTAGTTATGTGGAACTTAGTTTCAGGAAGGTTGTCCACTGTAGCATCCTCCATTATCAATGTTCATTGGTAGTTGCAGGTCTAGGAACTCTTACCTTTCCCTTCCCTTTTTGACCTTTTTTTGAAATAGTAGTTTAGGAAAAGTTCCAACATCATTGTAAATCCAAATCTCATGATAAAAGTGGAGTTTTAGGCTATTGTTTTAAACTTGCAACAATTGCACATCATCTTCAAAATATTAGAAACTCCATTTAAGGATCCAATCTCCCTTGAAATTAACATACATAAGGTTGCCTTGTGATTACTAGCAAGTCACATGAACCAATTGAGACATTCCAAGCAAGTCATGACCTAACATCTGAGAGACCTTGGGATAATTTTCTACAACTTTCTTGTAGGAAGTTTCCTTTCAAGAGAGGTGATGCAATTATACATTACCTATGTTGAGAAGTGCTAAAACACCCATCAACAAAACCCTAACCTTCTTGTATGCCTCTGAGAATTGATGAAATAGAGAGTTGTGAAAGTCCCCTTGCCCCTCTTCAACATTGTACTATGTAATATCAGTTAGGAAGAAACAATCTTTCTATATTGGTGTATCACCTCCATTTTCCCTTGTCATGTTCTCTTTCTACCTCTTTTCCCGTATGAGTTGTTAGAGTAGGTTAGTGGCAAGTTTTCATGTGTTGGGTTGGACCAGTACATTGTAATGGGATTGAAAAAGGAATCCAACCTTCTCCAAATATTTGACCTCATACACACAAAGGTCCCACACCTTGAGGTCATTTCCATTGTGTCATTGGAATGCTAAGCTTCATGCTCAATAGGGTAAAATTTCATGTGACAACAAGTAGTAACACTTATAGAACTTTCAAGCAAGCATCCAATTCTCCTTGTATGATATGACTATAATGAATATAGTCCATCAAGGAAGGAAGATATGAGTGGTAAGTTACCAAAATTGTCATTTATCACTTGTTTTTATCCATTTTCCTCTGTCCAACTGAGGGTAAGCACTATTTAAACATCATCATAGCCATTATGGAGGTGGAAACACCAAAATAGGGTTTGACTTAAGCAAGCCCTTATATGACACAACTCTTTCCCTACTCTCTTGTGTGCATGTGGTAGATTTGAAGTGGATTTGGGAGAAGATTGAAAACCTAATTGCAAGATACAACATTCCATCCTCCTAGTTCAAAAAATTAGGGAAAGTGGAATTAATCATCAATAGATGAATTTTTGAATCTAGATCCAATAGGAAAGAATCCACAGACTATGAACTTCAGAAATTTCTTCAGATATTCTTGAGATCTGCATTCTCTGGTCTAGCGTACCACCACCCTATCCATGCAATTTGAAACCTAATTTATATGTTAGGTTCATCTATCTCTACACTCTACTACTTTTTGGTTCATTTATACATGTTTTAGTTCTATAATTGTTTGTATTTACATCATTTTTTTATAGCTTGATAGTTAACCTAAGTATACATTTGCATAATCAAATCAAGTTAACTCATAATTAGTCCAAGGTATTTAGTAATTCATGGATTTTAAAAATCTATGGGAGGACTAGAGTAGTAGAAAAATTAAAGTATTGAGAACTCACAACAATCATGGGTATTATTTTGGAGAGTTTATCAAATTCTATAAGGAGAATAGTAGAAAAATACATAAGACAATTCCATATACTCCTCTAAAAGAATGGAGTTGTAAAATATATGAACAATATGTGGATGAAGAGATATAAGAGTATACTAAACGTATTTTAAACTAAAAAAGCATGTTAGGAAAATGAAGGTGTCTCAACCTTTGATTTTTTTGGAATTTATTATTTAATTATTTAATTTGATAATTATCCCATGAGTTACAATTTGTAGTTTCTATTTTCAAGGAGGAGTGATGTTGGAAAGTTGTGTTTATAGGAGGAGTTGTGCATGAAGGAATTTTCTATTTTCATGTTGAGTTTGCATGGAATGTAGATGCCTTCAAGGTACAGTTATATTTTTGCAGGTGCAGTCTTACATTTGGAAGTTTGGTGACAATTGGAAGCTGGATATTTGCGTGTGTTGATAATTGGAAGGTTACCATTTTCCATGTGTAGCATTTTTTGGTACCTTCCATGTTGCATCTTCATGCTTAGGTGTTGGATTTAGAAATATCTAATTTATGCATTGTAAGCTCTATAAATATGATATTTTTCTTGAGGAATTGAGAGAAGAGAGATTGAAATCATAGGGGTTATGTTGTTGGATTTTCTCTAGATGGAACAAGATGCAAATCTCCATGTAAAGGCTTAGGCTTAGAGTCTATAATTTTATAGTAAATGTGTATTTCATTACTGAATAATACAATATATTTATTCTTTTGGAGTGTGGGGTTTTCCTACCAAAAAGGGTTTACCCCACATAAATCTTTGTGTTTATGTCTTTTTTTTTTATCTTTCATAGTTATTGAATCTATTTAATGCATGTTGTTGAAACTAGTTGATCTTGCAAGATCTAAAATTACATGAAATTTCCTCTAAGGATTAATGGTAAGAAATAAACTATGTTTGATTATGCTTTATGGCATAATAGTACATGTTTTTTAAGGTTCTCTAAAGAAACATATTGAAGGCACCTATTGATTTTAGATGTTTGTTCTGAGATGAATCAATTTCCCTTCAATTGGTATTAGAGTTTTCTTCTAGGATTTTCTTTTTTCTTGCTTGTGTAGGTTTGTGAGTTGCATGTACTTCCATGGACTTACAAGTGGCTTGCATGTTAATGCATGTAAGAAATCTTTGTGTTTCTAGTTCTAGGTATTCCTTATATGAAGATTTATTAGCCTAACAAGCTTGGGGAAAGATGAAGGAATCAAGTGAATATTGATCCTTTACTGAGTGGAAGTTCTACCTTTTGGTTTTAGTTTCAAGAGATAGCACGTAGCTTGAAGGATGGTGAAGAAAAAGAAAATGGAGTTGGTTATATTGAAATGAATGCAATCTCAAGCTCCTAGTTGATAGAAAAATAATCCTTATGCATGGGGTGGGATTTTTTGCTTTGTGGTTGTTTTGCAACATAGATTTCATATTGGGTGTTTGTGTAAGAGGCTCCCAGGTGATATGGAGAAGCTTGCGTTGTCTTTTTAGCTATGGAGTAATGTGCTTATGTTAGGTGATTTTTCCTAGTATTGGAAGGCACTACTTTTGTTACCCCAATTGCATGTAGACTATGAACTTGATCAGTGGATGATTTGGAAGCTTCTACAATAATCTGTCTCCCTTAGATGCATGTGCATGTTGGTGGTTATTAAGGTGCCCTAAAATGGGTATGGAGTTCTTGAACTACTTTTTCCTTTTATGGATTTTTTTACTTGCATGTCTCAAATTCATGTTCTTTGGATTTGAGGGTTTTATAGATTTTCCTAAAAAATATATGGTTATACTCATCTATGATAGTCCATTATTCTATTTTAACCGTTACAGTGCTTTTAAAAAAAAATTGAGTGTTCCAAATGTGAAGTGGGTGTGGATGTGCCTGGGATTTTTTCAAACATAATGGTTTTGTAGGTTTTACATGATCAAGAAAAACTTGTAGTTTTGTGGAGTTGTGGTTAAGCTACTTTTTAGACATTGGATTTTGGGGTTTTACTCGATGACATAGTTGATGTTTTGCATGTATGCTTCATGCATGATATTACTCCCTTAATATTAGATTACATTAGATTATGAATGGTCAACTTGTGGCTATATTAACTCCTTATTAAGTCATTGTTATTATTATTATATTGTTATTTAGTTGATTAGGTTAGCTTGGGGATTATATAGGGTTATCTAAGTTGTCCTAGGTGATATCCTTGGCATAAATAGGTATATATAGGAGGTTGTGAGTCTTATTTCATCATCATATTGTGAATTTTGTTCTCATTGGAGATATTTGGAGGTTTCCCCCATCAAAGTGGCTTGTTATTCTTAGTTATTATCAAGTATTGAATCATATTTTCTATAAAATTATTCTATTGTGCAAGTTATTTTGTTACAAGTGGTAGCAGAGCATGATCTTGACACCATTATGACATGTCTCTTTCATGTCCCCCACACAAAATTTTCACAATTTTAAACTTACATGTCTCTTTCATGTCCCCCACTCAACATTTTCACAATTTTAAATTTACATGTCTCTTTCATGTCCCCCACTCAACATTTAATTCACAATTTTAAAATCTTTGGCACATTAACCAAAATGTGCTCATCCTCCAACCTATCACGAGTTGACAAGTGGCCTCTTTTCATTGACATATCTTTAGTCCCACATCCTCCATGTTTGGCATTCTTTTGTCACTTTTGGCCATAAATAGAGGTTTCCTCTATTGTTCAAATCCTCCACAACTTCATCCATAAAATCTTACACAAAGTCAATCTCTCCATTTTGAGAATTGATTTTTCCCATCTTACTCCATCTTCAAAGAATTTTATCATTTAGCTTATCTTAAGCAAGGATTGGGAAAGGGCTATTTTTCACAATAGCACCAATCCACTATAAGATGCTGGTTTGAATATTAGAATGATGTTTCTTTATGTTTTGCTTGTTTCTTTTGCATTATTCTTGTGATCAAATGAATCTTATAGGGAATCTTTTATTTTCTTTGGTTCACTAACAATGCTAAGGGATTTTTGTTTTTGAGCTAATGCAGATCTAAGGTTTATACAAATGGTGCTAGAAGGAGGGCTTTGCATTTGTTGTGCATTGACTCTCTAAATTTGATTCTGCACAGTTGTTTGTTAAGACTAATTTGAGTCTAGTGGAGAGACATGTATGTTGTCCTTTATGTGTTATCCTTTAGTCTTTTTCATTTTCAGATTACGTTGTTTGTATGTGTTGGATTAAATTACTTTAATCCAACAAACAACGCATTAAAAAAAGCAAACTTAAAGCTCAGGTATTAAGCACTTACTGTTTGATTGATTTCATAATAGAAAATTTCCAACATTGGATACAGGAAGTTGCGACATAGGATATTCCTCATTTTATTTTATTTGAAAACTTTTAACCTCCCTGTTAAAGCCTAGATGCTACCCTTATTGGGAAGGAATTAAATCTGGGTGGAATATCCATTTCTGAACAATCTTTAGCTTGATATGTAAACATGTGTACTAGTTTTGCTTGTAGATACCATAAACGACAACTTGTTGCTAGCAGGATATTTATCATAGCTATTGTTTATGTCATATTTTGGGCTGTCAATTTCATATGGTACGGACTCAGAGACTCCAGGATGAGTAGGTGAATCCAACATAGGACCATATAGTGCAAGATGTTTTGCATTTATATATTGTTTTTTCTGGAATTGTATGCATAACATTAGATGTTACATCATTCCTTTTCTAGACAACAAATCCAATCAGGACATCCTTTTCATTTATATTTTCAAAATATTCATATGAAATAAATTCATCCAACATTTGCAATACCGTAAATTGAGTAAATGCCTAGAGCAGGTTTTGCATGCCGTACCCACTCATCTTGCTTGAAAGAATTAGCAATATCCTAAATGTTTGTCATTCTATTCTCCAAAGAAATAGTTTTACAACAAATTGAAACCACCATGACTACACGGATCAGTAAAAAACAACACTAGTGGAAATGACAAAATGAGAGGTAGTGGGTAGCGGCAGTAGTTCGTGGTCATGAAGTTAAGATAGCTGCCTAGAATATGTGAACCGCTATGTGGGATTTCATGAAATCACTATTGAAAGGGATTTTTTATTAGATATGCAAAATGTCAAAGCTTCTAGACAAGGCATGTGAACTTTTTGACAAAGGCAACTAGGCCAGTACAGAGAGAAACACTAAAAATTGATGGCATGTCATCACATTCATAGGATACAGAGGATGGCATGCCATCGAGGCAGTCACATATGAAGTATTAGCTCAAAGAAAGCCCTATATTGGCCTTCTTTTGAATGAAATGGCAATAACAGTTATGACAGGAAGAGAACAAGAAAAAATTAGAAGTGTAGAGCTAGTGAAGACACTGTGTAAAAGTTGTGGAATCCGCCAACATTGCAATAAATCCATTTAGTCCTTATCTTGCAAACGTTGCATGCCATGAGATGATACTCTAGAAAATACAAGAAGGCACAGTTAATCTTGTCCCATTTGTATGATCTTTGTTGACACGAACCATTCCTGAGGCAAATCAAATCCTCACTGTTGGTAAACACAGCCCTGTCATTTCTCTTTTTTTTGTTGATTTCATAGTTGTGTATTTAATTTGTATTTAATGACCTACCACAGATCCTAAATCTTTTGGCTGCGTAGTTAAGGGTATTTTATTAATTTTTTGGTTAAAGTGTTTGTCTCATCTAATCTGTATTCTTCTGATTTAGCTATAGACTCTTCATCTACCAAGATATTTTTTTTCTTATTCAATACTGCAAAAGATAGTTCTATTGAAGGTTGCACATCTTGTTTAGATACCGCAATCCATAGCCTCATCAAAATGACTAATGGTGTGCATAATCTTGGAGGTGTGTTATATTATGGAAGTTATACTACTCATTATGATCTCATGTTAGCACAATAAAAATATCAGATCTGATGAAATCTCATTTGACTTTATATGGTGTCCACTAGATACAATGAATTTATCTGCATAAGATGTCTCATCCATTAAAAGTTCATTAATGTTTGTCAGAAATATATAGCATTTGAATGGAAAGTTCTATATAGGCCTATTGAAAGTCATTAATGCACTCATCCTTATTCCAATAAATAGCTTGACTTTGCATAAAACTGCATCCATATCTGTTTGACTTGAATTTTAATGGTTTATGGAAAATTTGTGTTGCCATCATTTATGAACTGGTCAACTTTCCAAATTCATGATTTTCCCACGAAGTCATTATTATCTTTCAAAGTTTACTTTTTTGAGATAATTCATCAACAACCAGATCCCCAACACTATAACAATATGATCTTAATATAGTCAATGTTGGGCTTTATTTACTTCTTTTGAAAAATTTATCTTGTAGGTTTTTAGTTTGTATAACAAGGAATTGAATGTCATTTTTAAAAAGTGGTGGATGGTTCTCAACCTGATTGGGGAAAATTTAACCTTATGAACAGTAAGGCTGAATATTATTTTATGTTGGTGGATGGTTTACAATCAGTTCAAGTGAAATTCAAGTTAGTAGAAAGGTTTACTAACAACTTTGTATCCTCCATGTGATGACTTTGTATGACAGGTTTGACTCTTTTATTTTTTTTGTGATAATGCTATATGCTTCATTAATTCCTTGAAATAAACCTTATTTGTGGTTGTTTTGTAATGTTTGCAGGTTGGCATAAGGAAACAACAGAGGTTTTCTCTCACATAAGAATCAAACAACAAGTAGATTTGAGTTGAAAAATTGGGCATTAAATGCTTGAAATTGGCAAAGCATTTTGAAATGCTTATTATAATAGCATAGAGCCTCCATTTACTGCTTTAATTTTTTGTTTTAAGCCAACTAGATCATTATTTTTATTTTTTTTCAAAGTTGGATTAAAATTGAACCCTAGAAACTGACTAGACATTGTATTTTGGGGTAAAATTGAACAAGCAAATTTCACATTTGATTTTTGGTGCTTAAAATGAACTCATCATTGCTTTGAGGCTAAAACAAACAAGTGCCTGAATTGTGTGATTTTGTCTTTGATGCATCTTGAGTGAGAATCCTCTCCCCTTGTGCTTTGTGTGATCTGGGGTGCAAGAGGAACACTCAAAATGCATTTTATTACTTTGAGTCACCTTTAGAGGGGCCTGCCTAATAGACACATCCAAAAGGAGAA
>VDFB02366015.1:0-37948 GCA_007258455.2 Sequoia sempervirens
GTCGGCTCAATCCACATTAAATATTTGATGAATACCCACATAAGTCGTCCAAGCCATAGCTAGGACCCAAAACAAAATCACCAACACAATAATTATTTAAACAATTGCTCCTCATACATTTGTGACATTCTCCATTCACTAAGTCGGCCACCATGAGCAAATAAACAGAAAAATCATCCCATTGGATCTCCTAACTCATACACTGATTAATGCGACATCACAAAACTGAACAATAAGATAAAATAGATACTTAACAACTTTCCCCAAGATCCACAACTCAAAATGATAATCCGGTGAAGCATATAGATCAACATACTAACCAGATACCCTGTTCTTCATTTTCACTTCCGGTAAAAGTCTATTCATTACTTTGCCTACTAGTATGAACAAATCCTTATCTACGAACTGGAATAATGACTAAGGTTTCCATCAATGACAACACTAGAAGCCATATTCCAATAATTTCCCCCTTTGGAATTGATGGCAACACTTAGTGAAAAATGACTAAGTGTCAAAACCAATATGATTATGCTACCAAAGTTCAAAATTTCAAAACACTTCTTTTCAAAACACAGCTCCCCCTTAGAATGATAAAGCATTTTTCACTACTCTCTCTCCCTCTTTGAAATAAATGACAAACATATTTTGGATCTCCCCTTTTGCTAATTCAAAATTGGATCAAAATTTGAAGAAATACTCCTACTACTCGATTCAAAAAATTATCTTGTACTTATCTTTCATTTTTGGAAGAAATTTCCTCCAAGCTTCTATTGTAATCCCAATGATTAAGATCAAGTTGTTGTTCTCAGATGTCTGGTTGATAATCCAGATGAGAGATTCCAGAATTGTGATTGCCTCTTCTAATTTCTCTCCTTTCCTCAGAACCTCAATTAACTGCTCCACTCTGCATTCGGTTAAATCCTTCACTTTCCAAAAGGCTTCCACAAGGTTTTTTTTGGCGAAATGAACTTTTGCATGCTCAAACTACAATTCTTGAATCCTTTTCTTGACTGTGCCATCCTGATCCTAAAACATGTTATAATCCTAACCAATCTTGTTCAGCTCAGATTCAATCTGCTCCAGCTTATCTTTGTATTTCCCAACTACATGAGGCCAACGAAGACAATAGTTGTAGATGTTATTGGTTGTATTTATGCATTGCCTCAACACATTCATTTTCCTTTTTAATTTGGTAAGAGATAGCCCGAACTGCTCCTTCAGATGTAGAATTATTTCTTCCTCTTTTCTGTCCTTGGACTCAGAGACCATGGCTTCCTTAATGCACTCAATCATCTCTTTAGGAAACACATTTTGCAAACTCTCCAAACCAATATTATTGTGCACCAAATATATACTCAGTGTGCTCTCAATCAAGTCCTGCTCATATGAGGGTCTATCAAACCATATGTCTACAATTTTTTGCATCCCATCTTTCTCTTGAACAATCTGTAGTATCTTTACTCTGGATAAGACACCTTCTTCTTTGCTTCCTTCTGCCATAACTAAATCTGATTCAACTAATTTCAGATCTTCCCTTGGAGTGTACTAATCAGATTCATCTGGTATGTCCACAATCACTAGATCTTTACCTTTTCCTTCAATTTTTAGAGTCTTGTGTGCTAGAGGAGTGTAATCAACAATCTCTTGTGTTCTTTTATTTTTCCTCTCCATCTCACCGGAAGAGGATCCAACTTCAAGTGCTCTTACCATAATGGAAATGCTAATTGCTCCAAATTTCCCAAGCAATTCTTTAAAGAATTTTGCATACTCTTGCTCACAATTTTCCAAAGTATTAGAATGTTCAAAAATTTGTTTACAAACTGGTTCATTCTCTCTCCATACAAAATTGTCGATTTGTGTTAAGCAATTAAAAAAATACATCATAAGACATATGACCAAGGTACCAAACCTGGAGGGGTAATTTTCCTCCCTTGTTAGTTGCACATTTTCTATCAATTGATCTTTTATCAATCCACACAGGTCAAAATCATGATCCTCCATTATCATTTTATGAGAGATGTAAACTGCACCTGCCGCAGTTGCACCTTCCCTGTTTCTAAAAAATATATTGTATGAAATTCCATGCACACTGTACCTTGTTATCAGATCTTTGATCGTTGAAATTATCAGAGCCCTTTGATCTTCTGTTACTCCAGTTAGGGTTTCGACTTCCTTGTTTCGAATCAACTTCTTTTTCAGTATATCCCCAACATTGCATAATCCAGTTAGATTCTTGAGCACCTCTTTCAAAATGGGATGGGGTTTATCCAGAGTTAGAATGTCATCATTCAACCTATTCAGGATAAACCTAACGACTTATGTGTTATTAAAATAGGGAAATTCACTCCAAATGTCCATTTTTTTGTGTTTCACACCTTCAAGCCATTTCAATTCATCAGTCAGAAACATATTTCTCACATCCCTAATCTTTTCACTATTCTATTCATCTAAATTCACCATTCCTTTGACTTGCTTCAATTTCCTTTCTGTACGAAACAAGTTTCTACTGAACACCAAATTAATTGAGAATTCTACAAGCAATTGAAATACCTGATGAATTTGTCATTAAATTGACTTTACTCCTTCGAAATTTGGTTGCAGAGGCTTTCCTTCTATTCTTCTTCAATGCAAGGTGTCAAATGAGAGTTCCAAATACCCTTTTATAACTCGCACACCTAACCTTTTCATTGCATTAAATATTTTTCCCTAGGTATTCTAGATACTCTATTTTCTCAGACAACAAAAGAAGAATTCATCTGCAAACCTTTCACTTCTCAAACTTTTGCACAAGTGATCACCAATACATTTGTAAACTATTAGCACAACTACTGACAACTTCCTGCATTCTCATGCCAACTACCGACAGGGGGACAAAGGATTTTCTTGAGAAACTCCCCCTAGGCCAATGGCCTAAGATCAATTTCCCGAGGAATTACTAGAAACTGCTTTTAGTGTGGGCTTATTTCCTTCATCAGAATCACTCTTCCTTACCCATGTTTTCTTCATCTGATCTCTCATCTCTTCCACAGTCATTTTCCCTTTTCCTTTATCATCTGTTTGTGAAATTTTTCCTTTGTATACTAGACCTCTTCTATCCATGTTTTTATTCCTGTAGAATCTTGCAATGTGACCAAATATGTTGCTAACACATAGGATTTCTTTGTCTGTACCACTCATTCCATTGATTTCCTCTTGATCTGCATTGATTAGCAATATACCCAAAACTTCCATAGGTGTAGTATTTAACATTCCTTACACTGACAGACATACTTCTACATTCAATTGACTTATGACCAAACTTATTGCAACTGAAACACTGACCGAGAAATGAGGCACTACTTGAATTTATTTTACTTCTACACTGAGAAGCCATATGACCAATTTATTACAAGAAAAGCAGTGACCATTAAACTTTTGAGGATTGGGTTGTCTTGCCGGATATCTTTTGCCTTTGTTCATCTGATTTCTTTGTCTAGAATCCTTATGATCAAATCCAAAACTTTCTCCCTTCTCATATCCAAGACCTCTCTTGTCATTTGCATCCTTTTGACCTTTAGTCAACTTATCAAGCTTAGCAGAACTGATCCTAAAATTCTCCTTGTATTCATTTACAGTAGTGAGTTCATCTCTGAGAATAACTATTTGTCTTTCAAGCTCTTGTTCATTATTTCTGGATTGTTGCAGTAACTTTGTTGCATTCTTCAGATCTTTCTTTTAAAGACCGGGCCATATTCTCCTCATTCTTCCTTCTTTCCTCAATCTCCTTAGTTTGCCTCATCACCATAGATTCCATCTCAATCTTTAGAGCAACATTATCTCTAGCAAGCTTTTCACATTCTTCAATTATTTCTTTTAAGGTCTGATTCAGGTGAACATCTTCCAAGCTTTTAATTTCTTTCTGCTTCAGCTGATCACATAGTTCCTTCCTCTTTTCTCTTGACTCATTTATTTTATCCTTCAATGATTGAATGAATTTTTCAACATCCTCAAGATTTTCTTTTAATTCTAGGACTTCTGCTTTAGACTGATCAAGATCATCAAGTGCCACCAAAAGTTGTTGTTGAAGACCACCAGAGTCCATTCCATTCCAAGATCCACCTCAAGCTGTTAAAATTTTGCAGAGGAACCTTTCTCTGATACCAATTGTTGGACTCAAGGAACACTGAGAGGGGGGGTGAATCAGTGTTCAACAATATTTATATTTCAATTCAAAACTTAAACCATTTACATTATTTAAACAGAAGTAAAGATGCATGCACATGAAGGAAACAATCAAAACACCATAACACCAATATTTTTACGTGGAAACCCTGTTAAGGGAAAAACCACGGTGGAGGTTAATCCACAATTTATACTTTGTTAAAAGTATGAAGAAAAAGGGGAGTGCACTTGCATTCAAGCACACTTCCTAGAGCTCACTGCTCAAAAACAGGAAGGCTCGCTGCCTTACAAAATGTTTAGATTACAACAAAGAGTTGAACTAAGAAAGTAGCATCTACAAATGCCTGGTATCAGTTCCGGTGAAGCTCATAGATCAGATTCTAGACCTTTTGTCTGATTCTACACTTCGCTCTACTTTTCCTTAATCTACTTCACAAAAATCCTCTTCTGCACAAGTGAAACTGTGCCAAATCACTCAAAAACCCTTCTGCTACTCGCACACTTCGAACACACACACTCGCATTACAAAATGAATTTACCGATTTCTTATATATATCCACTATCAAGGATTTAGTCGCTTCATGTCAGCTTTAGCACAATAAAAATATTTCCCAATAGTCAGCTCAATCCACATTAAATATTTGATGCATACCCACATAAGTTGGCCAAGCCATAGCTAGGACCCAAAACAAAATCACCAACACAATAATTATTTAAAAAATTGCTCCTCATACATCCATGACATGCTCCATTCACTAAGTTGGCCACCATGAGCAAATAAACAGAAAAATCATCCTGTCGAATCTCCTAACTCATACACCGATTAATGTGACATCACAAAACTGAACAATAAGATAAAATAGATACTTAACAACTTTCCCCGAGATCCACAACTCAAAATGATAATATGGTGAAGCATGTAGATCGACATACTAACCGGATACCTTGTTCTTCATTTTCACTTCTGGTAAAACTCGGTTCATTACTCTGCCTATCGGTATGAACAAATCATGATCTACGGACTGGAATAATGACTTAGGTTTCCATCAATAACAACATTAGAAGCCATATGCCAATAGAAGGTCCCTCTCGATGTCTTCTCTTCGGATGAAGTGCTTGAGAAATTCCTAGGTGCTTATTCCCCATTGCCTCCTTATCATCACAAGAAACGGTTCTCGTATCGCTTGCATAGTCAAGCGTATTTTGGAGAGTCTATTTTGAGTGTTGACAAGGAACACCCTCTATCTAAAATCAATGATGATGTTACACTATCTCATCTTGAAGACTGCATTTCCCTTCTTAAAGGAGATACTGTTGAAATTCATATGGGTCCTAAATCCTTGAAAAAGGTGATCAAGATTGGAAAATGTCTCTCTTTGTAAGAAGAAAATGAGCACTCTGATCTCTTACATTCCCATCCTAGCATCTTCACTTGGACATACGAGGACATGCTCAGTATTGATGAATCTATAGTGGTTCACAATATCGTCCTATGTCCCGATGCCAAGTCGATTAAGCAAAAAATCTGAAAGATCAATCCCAGGGTGGCATTGATGGTCAAGACTGAGATAGAGAAACTATTGAAAGCAGGATTTATCCGTCCTATTGACTATTTCCCTTGGATTTTGAATATAGTTGTCATTAGTAAGCTCGATGGTCGTATTCGTATATGTATCGACTTTCGAGACCTTAATAAGGCTTCTCTTAAAGATGATTTTCCACTGCCTAATATAGATATGATTGTCGAATCAACTGCAGGCCATGCATTGCTTTCTTTCATGGATGGCTTCTCAGGTTACAATCAAATTCGTAATAACCCGGACAATCAATACAAGACAGCCTTCACCACCTTGTGGGGTACTTTCTGTTACATGGTCATGCCCTTTGGATTAAAGAACGTGGGAGCTACTTACCAATGGGAGATGACCCTAATATTTCATGATTTCATCCACAATATCTTAGAAGATTACGTTGATGAAATATTAGCGAAGTTGATAACTTGTCAAGATCACGTGAAGAACCTTCATCTTATTTTTGAGAGACTTCAACTCTATAAAATGAGGCTAAATCCCTTTAAGTGTGTCTTCAGCGTTGACGTCGGCAAGCTTTTGGGGTTTATAGTCTCTCATCATGGGATCAAAGTTGACACTAATAAGATTGATGCCATCGTTAACATGCCTCCACTGAGGAATATCATTGAGTTGCAAAGTTTATAAGGGAAGATTCAGGCGATTCACAGATTTATATCTCAGTTGGCCAATCACACCATTCCTTTCACTCGCTTATTGAAGAAGGATGTTCACTTCATATGGGATGAAGAGTGTCAAAAATCCTTTGAGTCAATCAAAGCCTATTTGGCTAATCCTCCCGTATTGATACCGGCTATGCAAGATAGACCCTTTTTTCTTTACCTTGCTGCATCACCATATACTTTGGAAGCTCTTTTAGCTCAATATGATGACACTAGGAAGGAAAGAGCAGTCTACTATATTAGTCGCGTGTTGGTTGACTATGAAACCCGTTATTCCTCCATGGAGAAACAATGCCTTGCTCTCGTCTTCACTACGCAAAAGTTGAGGTACTATCTCCTCCATGTTGAAACACATGTCATAGTAAAAAAAAATCTTTTAAGACATCTATTTTCTAGCACTACCTGGCAGGGAGGCTAGCGAAGTGGGTTATGTTACTTTTTGAGTTCGACATAAAGTTTTTTATTCAGAAGTCAATAAAGGGTCAAGCGGTTATAGATCAGCTGGTAGACGCTCCCTCATCTCACTTCTTTCCTGGGTTGGATTTGTTTCCTGATGAAAACATTTTTGTAATTAATCATGACCCTGAATGGAAAATGTATTTCGACGGATCGATGTGTCAAACTAGTTCTGGAGCAGGTGTGGTTCTAATATCCCTCGAAGGTAAGCTAGTTCCCCTATCCTTTTGACTATATTTTCCTTGTACCAATAACATCGTTGAGTATGAAGCCCTTATTGTTGGCTTACGTGTCGTGATTGCAATGAAAATCAAACATCTTTGTATCCTAGGTGACTCTGAACTTATAGTGAACCAGATAACATGAACCTATCAGGCCAAGCAAAGTAAGTTGTCCTAGTATCAAGACCTTGCCTTGTCCTTGCTTAAACAGTTCTCTTCTTTCATAATAGATAGTGTCCCTAGGAGAGAAAATAGACATGTTGATGCCATGGCAAGCGTGGTTTCCTTGGTACCCTTTGAAGAAGATATGAAAGAATACCACTTCGTGGTTCAGGTCTTGCAAACCCCTGTGGCTCCCAAAGAACCCAAAGCCGAGTCCCCTATGTGTTCCCATCTAAACTCAAGAGAATGGTTTTCTGATATCTTTAACTATCTAAAGATTGTGAACTTCCCCGATGATGCAACAAAGAATGATCACACTCATATAAGAAAGCTCTCAATTCACTATGTTATCTTGTCTGACGTCCTTTATAGGAAAGCCTATAATGGCTTACTTCTTAGGTGTCTTACTAAAGTAGAGATACCCCTTTCCCTTAAGGAATCCCATGTCTCCGGGGGTGGACACTTTGGTGGTAGATCCTTGGAAAGAAAACTGATACACATGGGTTACTATTGGAAAATGATGGAACAAGATTCCTTTGATTTTGTTAAGAAGTGCCCTCAATGTCAGCAACATAGTCATCTTATTCATGCACTTGCCCAAGAGTTACAAAATCAAACTTCCCCTTGGCCATTCGCTAAATGGGGGTTGGATATTATTGGAAAGATATCACCTCCCTCTTCCAAGGGACATACCTTTATCATTACCACTACGGATTACTTCACGAAGTGGGTCGAAGCTATCCCACTCCAATCCATGAATGCTGAAGCTACCTTTAGTTTCCTGATGAACATCATTTCTCGATTTGGATTGCCCACTATGCTTGTTTTTTACAATGGTACACCATTTAAGAACAAGGAAGTGAAGCAGTTCCTCAAGAAATTCCATATTAAGCATAGGTTTTCCACACCGTACTATCTGCAATCTAATGGTCAAGCGGAAGTGTCTAACAAAACTCTTGAGCTCATTCTCTGCAAGACAGTTAATAAGCATGGTAAAGATTGGAATATTCAATTGACATAGGCTTTGTGGGCCTATTGCATGAGTGTTCCACGGCTACAGGAACAATGCCTTACAACCTCGTGTATGGTGCCAAAGCTATTATGCCTTTGGAGTTGGAAATTTTGTCTTTGCAGGTTTCCCTTAAGGGACCAATTGATAATGAGACCTATTGAGTTAACCGTTTGCATCAGCTAGAGATGCTCAATGAGTGCCATTTACGCCCTCGAACATCTTAAAGCTTATCAACGATGGTTATCTAGATAGTACAATCAAAGTGTGCTTCCTAGAACCTTTAAAATAGGAGATTTAGTTCTCTGTGAAAACCAAAGAAATGTAAACGCGTCACCCGATCAAAGAGGAAAATTTAGTCCTAACTAGCTAGGCCCTTACATTGTAATCTTCGTATATGGTTCAGGTGCCTATGGATTATCGTCTATGGATGGAATGCCTTTCAAAGATCCCGTTAATGCGATGCATCTTCGCCGATACTACGTGTAGTATTCTATGTGTCATCTATGTGGTGTTCTCTCTACAGAAGGGCAGTAGCACTACATATGTTGACATTATTCACTAACACATTATGAAAAATTTTGTGTTATGAATGACCATGTGCATATGTGTGTGTGCATGCATCACTTTACGTCTATTAAAACCATTAGATCATCATTGTATTTAATTAACATACAACTATGTGTGTTTATTAAATCATGTTAGCATCTAATGTAAGCATACATCCACACAAGAATATAACATCTATAACATGGACATGCATAAAAGATAAAGAGCATACACATCCAAATGAAACAATTCCATGAGATCAAAATCGATGTATCCATATATATATGCACAATGTATGTATCCAATGTCATATACATGTATCGGGCCACTGCTATAAAAAAATGAGTGGCTGTTGAATATGTGTCTATACAAAAGATCTACAAGTATGTATGTATGTATAT
Organism: Sequoia sempervirens; assembly: GCA_007258455.2. Taxonomy (NCBI): domain Eukaryota; kingdom Viridiplantae; phylum Streptophyta; class Pinopsida; order Cupressales; family Cupressaceae; genus Sequoia; species Sequoia sempervirens. The sequence goes on from VDFB02366015.1 coordinate 9,211, forward strand.
GTATCTCGCTACAAAAATGATATACAAAACTGATGATGATGTCCCTGGTCACTACGGTACATGGCTCCTGGAGCCCTCTGGCTCTGGTGGATGCTCTGCAACCCTGGGGAGGGGTTGAACGGTGGTCATGGAGCATGAATGATGGGAGTGTGATACAGATAAAGTTTCCCGCATCCCCCTGATCTCCCCCTATAGAGAGGATATTGCCAGCTCTGCCTACCTCAGCTGGTCACACAGTCGTTGAACATCTACCAGGATCACAGTCGTAGGTTGCACGCCGAGGTCATCAAGACAGCTCTGGAGGGCATCACGTGCCTGCTCGATGGCATCATCCCTCCTCATTGTCATATCTTGCTCGACGAGTGTCATCCACAGCTCCCCTAATAGTTGGTCGCATTTCCCGCAGATGGTCGTCAACTCTGCAGTGAGCTGGATGATCTCCATGCCTTGCTCCTCATAAGCGGTCCTCATACGCATGATTAGCTTGAAGCTAGGAGCATGACGTCCCACATATGCTAGATGATAAGTCTCGAGAATCGATCCCTGAATCGGCACAATAGGGGTGACCTCTGAAATACACTGAGCTATGAGCCCATTCCATCCCTATGCGCCCTCTGCAACCACAAAGAAAGAAAAAGGCATCAGTATCATGTGACATATATAGATACATATATCATAACCAAAAAACTGAAAGTACCAAAACATGAACAATGTATCATGCATACCTGGGTCCCCTAGCTGCCATGTCGGGTCAGGGTGAGGATCGATGTTAAGACCCACACCGCTGGCCTCGGTGGCCACTCTTAGAGCCGCTAGCGCTGCAGCTACAATAGAAGATGGTGGTGTCGAAGAGACAGGGGTAGTTGGTGGGGGATCTGACCTCCTTCATTGCCTCGACCTCGGTGGTACCACCTCCTCCTCCTGTGGTGCCTCCTCCTCCCTAGCCTACTGTTGAACTCTCCTCCTATCCTACAGTAGCTTGGGTGGTAAGTACCCCTGTGGACTAGGGTCCCCTCTCGAGGCACCCTCTCTGAACATAGGAGTTGGACGATGCCACTCCCACCACCGCGTAAAATCAACAGCTACCCCGACATTATCCACTGTCGATATAGGCAGCAGATCATGGTCAGGCTCATCATCATCCGAGGGGGCAATATCCATAATATTGGGGCGAGGGTGATCCCCAACCCTCGCTGCACTCCTATAGGCCCTAGTGTATGTGGGCATGTCTACCAGTATGGTTTGTGGTAAGCCATGCTGCTGCATAACCCGACTCCAATAATAGGGTACTATGACAAAATCCCTCTGGCCAATCAAAAAATGATCCCGCTACAGGTTCCTCAAGAACCTGTTGTCATCCACCCACCTGAAAAATTGGTAGGGTCTCCATTGGACCCCATCCATAGTGAGAGTGTCACACTGTAAATGTCAAAACTGTAGATCTCCAAATCTCCATTGGACCGTCATATTGTACCAGTGGTCCATGGGGATCTGATACGACCGTCGCTGGGGAAAATTGACTAGCCGAGTGCACATGATGTGGGAAAAGGCCCACACCTACAAAAGAGTGCACGCTGTGAGGCTACGGTACTCATAGTGTATGTATCGACCTAGCTCCTGGTAAAGGTGCGCTAGCATACTATGCCCCCAAGAAAAAATGGTCCTATGCTCCACCATCTCCCTAATAGTGTGGAGGAGGCCCCCATGTAGGTGTGAGCCTCGCCCGTCAATCATGATCCGAAAGGTAACGGTCACGACCATGACTCAACAAATCGATGATGCATTAGTCCTCACCTGTTTGTACCAGTGCGTATATATGTGACCCATGTCATCGTCGTCATCCTTCCTCCCTTGCAGTAGCGGACACCCTCTGACCGCTCTTGCTTTGATCCTGTATTGTTGAGAGCCACCCGTCGTCCGCGAATGGGTAGCCCGAGAATCTGATAGATGTCCTCGAGTGTAATGGTCATCTCTCCACATGGAAACTGGAATGATGACGTAGTGGCATCCCACTGCTCCATAAGGGTCGTCAACATCCACTCATGATATCTCATATCTGGCATGGTGAATACGTGCTAGAGACCAACCTGCTCTAAGAGTGTGACCTCATCGTCTAATAGGTGGTCCCTCTACTCACGAACAAGCCGGAATGCTCGCCCTCCTGGATGCTCTTGAATCTCCAGATACTCCTGCAAAAAGTAGCAAAAATTTAAGTCAAAACATCAACATTTTGCATCAAAACAAAGAAAAATAAGTAAGACTTATGCGAGCCGCGGATATGTCCCCTGACCGCCATGATCCCCTCGAAGACGACAGCGCATCCTTGAGACGACAACACGTATATAAGACTACAGCGCTCATTGAGGATGACAACGTAGATTTTGGATGAGGGCGCAAAAAAAAGACGCATGCGCACCTCACTGATGGGAAAATTCTAAAAAATATAAAAAAATTCCCAACAAATGAGATTTTGTGGCCTACCTAGTCCACCTCGTGACCCTCGATGATGTCCCAATGTAGCTACTCCAACCTCGGCTCCTCATACTCTCTCCTACTCGACATTTTGCTGACTTTTCTCTCACAAAAGCCAACAATTTGCTCACAGTGAATAGTGAAAATGACCCTTCTAGGGGCCCACCTAGGTATATATAGGCCTCCCGGGGCCCATTTTTCCTAGAGCTTGTGGCTTCTTGGTTTCTCCTAAATTTTCCCTACTAGGCTGGGGGAAAACTCAAGAGGGGGCATAAGGTTGTCTCCTGATCATATTTTTCTTCTGAATCAATGACCTTTTTTCTTGCTCACTCCTCTCTCTGTGGTAGCTTTCTTCTAATTTTTCGAGGTTGACCTAAAATTTGAGTTTTGCAGGTTAAGACCTTGGACAATTTTTTGCAACCGTTATGATACTGTTTGTTGAGCTTGGGCACTGGGGGCACCTTCAGTTCCGGTTAGCTTGGCTGCAGTAGCTGCTATGGTCTCTCTCTATTGGCACGTAAATCTGTAAAATTCAAAATTTTGGATGAAATTTTTCTTTTTCTACTTTAGTGAGGCTAATTTTTTTCAAAATCGAGCCTACTAAAGTGGGGGCAAAATGTAATATCGTAGAATCGCACCTAGGGGAAATTCCATATTTTGACATTTATGCCTAGCATTTATGATGCCTTGAAATATTAATGACAAAACCTCATGGGTTAGAATTTCACGATTCTAACTCCATGAGGACAAGTGGTTGAGCAACAGAAGCCTAGCTATGCATTTTCTGAGAATATAAGCTTCGGATGAATGTGCGGCGCGCAGATGTCTGCGCAACATGCTAGCGTCCTGTTAGTTTCCTGAGTTCAAAACACGAAATCTAGAATGCTAACCCATGTCCTAGCAGTTACACTCCAAAAGTAACAGTTCTTTGCTACCCTTGCAAGAATTAAAACCTCTTTTTTTCCTCTCATTTGAAGGTTGGAAGACATCACACTAGCTCTCTCGCTATTTTGCTCCAACATTGAGATCTCTTCACTTTTGATAGCAGTGCTCTCATAAGCGAAGCCATGCTAGACTAAGGTCCTCCCGGCAGCTACAGAAGCTCTCAAGCAAGCACTCAACAATGTGTTTGTGTGCTCTGGAGAGGGTCTAGGCCTGTGGGTAATGCTCTCTCTCTCTTTCTCTCACTTTCCTTTCATATTTACTTGTTTACTATCTTGTGGTGTGGGTTCTACTCCTGAGTGGGTATTGCTTTCACCACACGCTTATCGTGGTGCGGGTTCTACTCCTAAGCAGGTATTGCTTTCACCACACGCTTTGTTTACTTCTTTAGCATTCCTTTCCAACTTGGTTGTTCATGGAGGTGGGAACACCAAAGCAGGGTCTGACTGAGGCGGGCCCTACATAGCCACCCAACAACTTTCTCCTTGGTCTTTTGTGTGTAGGTCACAGAAAGGAGCTTGGAGTGAAGATTCAAACGTCTTGAGAAAGGTAAGTTTTCCCCAAGCATCCTTGTGTTCATTTCAATTTTTGGTTTCCTAATTCATTAGATAGTCTCGTACGGATTATTCTTGAGTTTAGAAGTAGAATTTGTTTTTGTGTGCTGAAGTTCCTGAGTTCTTTGTTGCTCAAGATGCCAGCACGTCTTCTAGATGATAGTGCATCACACTAGCATCCTAGAATTATGTTGACGTCTTCTGACCAAGAGCTCCCTCTTCTGAGATAGGAATCTTTTGGTTTTTCTCTCTTAGGATCTCTGATAATTTCTCTTGAAGCATAACTGAGTTTTAGTTCTTTATTGTTTTGTTAATCTATTATTCTGAGGTGTATAAGGGCAGTTCGTTCCCTAGTGATCTCTCGAGAAAGGAGAGACTTGTGTGCAACGAATCCCTCTTATATCACACACCCAAGGTTGGTCAAACCTGTGTTAACACCATTAAAAATTTAAGTACACACTTCACCAATTCTAAAGACAACTCGCAAACCACACACAACACTTAAACACAATCTAGAATATTCCATCAACACCCTAAAATCTAGCAAATCCTTCACAACAACTTTCACTTGAAGAACATACTCATTCTGTACAACCAATTAACCTTTTGCACACTGTAACACATGAACTCACCCTTGCAGAGTACCAAAACTCAAAAATCTTAGATTGAAGATAGATATTAGCAATATAAGCATGCTTCCATATTCACAAAACCAAAAACCACAACATGAAGAAATGCAGAGCAAAATCCATTTCTCCCAGACAACACTACACCATAGTTCACACACTAGTGAACACAACTTCTTTTTTCGAACAATCCAAAACCTAAAACTCTAGATATAACACCTTTGATCAACATATCCAAACCACACAAGTAGATCTTCAACCATGAATAAGTGTGGAGAAAAAAATTGAACACCACTCTGCCATTCTAAACACTCTTTACCACACTGGTTCCTCTTTTATTCAAATTTTCTCAAAAGCACTTGGAAAACAAGCACTACAAACACCATCTCAACATCTGCAACACCTTCTCAGCATCTCAACCATCCAAGAGATTGAACATCCACAAACATATGCTCATCAAAGAAACACTAGAGGTTGACATCACTAATACTATTAATGACAACATAATGCAACTAATCAAAGCATATCCATAGGTTGACACCAATGCAAAAAAAAGATCTATTAACGTCAATGACAACACAAACTTCCAACACCAAGTACAAAATCCACACTTACTGAATCCCATGGCTTGTTGGGGATTGGCAATGGTTGATACAAACTTGCACTTTGCTTGCTAACTTTGGCATGTTGGCACACTTTATACCTTTCCACAAACTATTAACATCATTGTTCATACCTGGCCAATAATAGTGTGCACTCAATTGATCTAGTGTCTTGTTTTTCCCAAAATTCCCTACCAAGCTGCCACTTTGTTTCTCCTTTGGAAAGTTCTCTCTTGGAACTTCTTAGAATGCAAATTTGGCTGCCCTTGAATAGTAGACCCTCTTGTATCATGAAATCCATCCAAGTACTTGTATCCCTACTAAGAGGATTCTCACATGCTTCATCTGCTTCCTTGAAGTCTACATATTCCTTGTACATCTCCTTGAAATCATCAAATCCCAATATGCCCACTTGATACTCCTACATGATCAAACTCCTTCTACTCAAAGAATCTACAACTTTATTAGATTGGCCACTCTTATGCTTGATAATAAAAGTAAAACTTTACAAAAATTCAATCCATTTGACATGTCTTTGACTCAACTTATGTTGACTACTTATAAACTATAATGCATGATTATTAGTGAACAAAACAAACTCCTTAGGCATGAGGTAATTCCTCCATTTCTTCAAAGCTTGTATGATGTAATAGAACTCATGATCATATGTTGAATACCTCTTCCTTGCATCATTAAGCTTTTCATTGAAGTAAGCAATAGGCTTTCCATCTTGACTCAAAACAACACCTATAGTAGTCCCACTAGCATCACATTCAACTTGAAAAAGCTTATTAAAATCAAGTAAAGACAAGATAGGTTCCTATGTTATCTTCTTCTTAAGCATCTAAAAAAATTTATCAATAGCCTTAGTCCAATGAAATTCCTTCTTATCTCCTCTAATTGTATTAATTATTGGAGCACAAATCCCACTAAAATTCCTTATGAATTTTCTATAGAAGCTAGCCAAACCATGAAATATTCTTACCTCAAAGATACTCTTAAAAATAGGCCATTCTATGATCACCTTTATCTTCTCTTTTTCCATCTTCAATCCCTCTTGTGAGATCACAAACCCCGAGTAGATCAATTATGTCTTAAATAAAATACACTTCTTAAGATTGATTAGTAGCTTCTCTTCATGCAACTTGTCTAATACCATCCTTAAATGCCTAAGATGTTCTTCCTTTGATTGACTATATACCAATATGTCATCCAAATAGACTATGACATACTTGTGAAAGATTTAATCACCTCATGAAAGTGCTTGGAGTGTTGGTTAAGCCCAATGGCATAACTATCCATTCATAGAGCCCATCATTTGCCTTAAATTTTGTTTTCCACTCATCACTCTCTCTAGTTATAATCAGTTGATAGCCACTTTTTAAGCCTATCTTAGAAAAATACTTGGCTCCACTCAAACAATCCAACAAATCATCAATTCTTGGCAAAGGGGATCTATACTTGATAGTAATTTTGTTGATTGTTCTAGAATCTGTGCACATTCTCCAACCTCCATCCTTCTTAGGACTCAAAGTTGTTGGAACAATACAAAGACTTAAACTTTCCCTTATCAAACCTTTCTCCAATAATTCTTGCACCTACTTCTTGATTTCTTCATTCTCCTTTGGAGTCATCCTGTAAGTTACCTTATTTGGAAGATTTACTCCTAGAATCAAGTCTATATGATAGTTGATACTTCTCAATGGAGGTAAATAATTAGGTAGATCATCCACTACTATGTCTACATAATCATTCAACATATCTTGAACTTCTTGAGGAAAATCAATCAACTTTGTGCTATTGACTACACTTCTAGGCTTTCTTATCAAAGCAAAGTTTACCTCTTCCTTCTTCATTTGGTGTAAGAATTCCTTACCACTCATCTATAGCACTTTTGAGCTTGGTTCAGTAGCAACATGTTCTTATTTTAGGGGTGTAAAAGTATGCTTTCTTCCATATTTCTCATAAGTATAAGTATTGTACCTCCCATCATGTATAGCCTTATTGTCTTATTGCCAAGGTCTTCCAAGTAGAATATGATAAGCATCCATGGGCATAACATCACATACCACCTAATCATTAAAGTTCCTATTTGGAAATCCACCTTGTATTGTTCATTGACCAAGAGTTGATGCCCCTTTTGCAACCATGATACTTTGTAAGGAGTAGTATGCACTACCTTTTTCAAGCCTAGTTTCTCCACCATCTTTGTTGAGACAAGATTTTTTGTACTTCCACTATCTATGATGACCTTGCAACTCTTTCCTCTACTCTTGCATGTTATTCTAAACAAATTCTTCCTTTGAGGTGGTTCTATGATTTCCTTGTTGGGTTTGAGTAATGGTCTCTTCATCAAGAGTGGTTCACCAACTTCAGGTGGATCTTCATAAGCCACAGGTTCTTCTACCTCTTCACCTTGAGCCACATGAAAACCTCTCTCTTGACTAGTAGAGGGGTTTTCTGGACAGTCATATAATCTATGACCTACATATTTATTGCACCTAAAACACTTACCCATAAACCTTCCTCTTCCTCTTGGTGCATAGCCTCCTCTTGAGCTTGGTGAGATGCTAGCCTCCTCATAAGATGATTGTAGTTTCCTTCCACCTCCTTTCTATCCTCCATCTTTGAATTTTTTTCCCCTTCCTCTTGATTATGAAGTTTGGTTCTTGGAAAGCTTCTCTTCCACCTTGAGTGCCAATTGATAAGCGTCATCAACTAATCTAGGAGAAAAAATAATAATATCATCTAGAATGGTGAACTTTAGACCACTAAAGTATCTTGCTACCCTATCTAAGTCATCCTCTACATGTCCTACTCTTATAGTTATCCTATAGAACTCCTTCGTGTAATCTTTTACCAACATGTCGCCTTGTCTTAGATTTTGAAGTATTCTGAAGAAACTAGTTTGATAGTCTTTAGGTATGAACTTACCCTTCAATTTTACAACCATTCTATCCCAATCTCTTATCTTGGATTTTCCCTTTCTTATCCTCTCCCTTCGTACTCCATCCCACCAAATGGATGTGTGACCCTTCAACCTTGTAACAAAAAATTTCATCTTCTTTTCATCATCCACTTCTTCATACTCAAAGTACTTGTCTAATGCATCAATCCAATCAATGAGTTCTTCAAGCTTCAAGCTTCCCTCATACATAGGAATCTCCATCTTAGGTTTGAAACTGATTCCCATAATAGCCTTGATCATTCTATCTTTTTCCCTCTCTTCTTCTCCTAGGACAACTACATCCATATCCACTTCTCCTGCCACTAATTCTTCCTCACTAGCATCTCCTTGTTCTATACCTCTCCTCTGAGACATTTCAGCATCATGTAGTCTTGTCCTAAGATTCCTAATCTCCTCTAGAATTTCTTCATTTCCAACTAGTCCTCCTCGACCTTGTCCTCTTCCATGGACTCTGAATGCCATCTCTTGATAAAGTTCTTCTCTTGCACCTATAGGAATTGTTTCCTGCTCTGATAACAATGATGTAGGGCTGAAAATAATTTACTTTTCATACACAAATTTATGAATTGATATTATAATTCCAATTTGCAACAAAAAGCTTCTTAAAAGAAATTTTAAAAACCCATCATACTTTTGAATGGAACTATTTATTCATCAAAAAGAATCTCGCAAAATAATTTTTGGGATTTTTTCCGCACATTCCCGGATTTTTGGAACATTTTGAATTTCTCATTTTTTAAAGAAACGAGAAAGTTATGGACATTTTACTGTGACATTTTTTTTATAGTCACGGTTGTGACTTCTATTGTCTTCACATCAACGACTTCAACTTTTGAATGGAAATTCCTACAAAACTTACCAAGTTTTATAGTCTTCAACAACTTTTACCTTGTGGTGATTTCTTTTGTCAACAAACAAAAAATGCTTGATCTCATACCAGCTTCAATTCACTCAAAATCATTCTTGGCAGTGACATCTTAAAAAATTCTGCGATATACACTTTGGGCAATTTCCTTTGGGTTGTGTATGGCTCAAATAAATACAAAAAAACCTACATTCTAAAAACAAAGTCTTATACCTAGCGATGACAATCTCTTTTGGGATAGCAAATCTTCTCCACCAGTGATTTGCCTTGGATGGCTACAACCTCAAACACCTTCCAAATACTGGTGATTCTTGATAGATAAATACTTTTCTTCCTTCAAACTTTGTGCTTTGGCTTCATCTTTATTTTAAATAGTGATTGGATTTGGTGATTGGTACAGTGAACTCAAATCCTTGCACTCTATTTTTTTAGACCTCCTGAGATTTTTTTGTCTTCTTAGGCAGCAACAACTTAATAAAACATAGCAAGCTCTTTGAATTGGCCACAATAACTCCTACCGATCTATATTTTATATGGGAAAGCCTCACATATTACTTGGCTATGACTTTCTTTTATCTCCTTTTGAAGTTTCGACCTTCCTTCACTCTGCAACAACCTTAGTTGTGGCTTCTTCGGCGATTTTCTTCATTCTAGACAAGCATCAGACCCTTTACAATGATTGGAAACTTGCAACAATGACCTCTTCTTTGGGCGGGGAAATAACTATAATGATCTTCAATAAAAAGAACAACGACTTGATTCGGCTCTAATAACAAACTAATATAGGCCATGGAGAAAAGGGCCAAACTACTTAAGAAATTCATGCAGCAATATCAAACAAAATCGACAAACCTTGCAAAGAATATGGTTTCCATATACTCTAAATAATGAGAGTTTATTCATATCACAAATATTGCACGAAAACTCTACTTGTTTTTATGTTAAAAAATGCCTTCTTTTATACACCAAAATAGACTAATTCAAGCCCAAAACCAATTCGTTTAAATTGTCCCTTATTTAGGAAAATCAAAACCACTTATTTTAACCACCTACTAATATGCTAAATTAAATAGATTTGGTTTATTTGTTGGGTTATTATGATTATTTGGAGGTTAAGAATAACAAATTCCTTCAGGATTTAGAAATATCTAGAATAACCTCAATGATGCTCCTACATCAATGGTGTCTTTAGCTCACACTTACAAGTAATGTCATCACACTTGAGTTATTGTACTTATAGCCTACTACAACTGCAACAATAGTTTTTGTGGCATTGTCCCTATAAATCATGGGGAGAAATAAGGGAAACCATGTTGTTTGAATATCAAAAGAATAAGAAATCTTCATTTGATAAAATAATGAAGATCCTTCAAATAAACCAAAATGATGTTAGATTAAATTGAGAAAACCATCGTGTGTTTTCATAAGACTTTCATATATTTTTTATTTTAAGGAATTGAATTTGATATTTTAAGTTTCAATGGGGTAAACATGATCATCATCTTATAAATTGTACAAATAGAGCTATTGTTACTAGTTTAAAAGAGGTGTTATTTAATTTTATCAAGGATAGGCATTATATAGAAAAACAAACAAGTATTGGTCATGGTGACCAATTGATTTGAATTTAATGATCCCTTCATGGGTAGTAGTTGTAGAGCAATTGTCTAGGGAAAAAGGGCCCTAGAAATAGTTGTATACCCACATAAAAAGTTTACATTAAACATATCTTATAAAATATATGTACATATATTATGCCTTGATCCTGGTTGGAAGCAGTGAATGTATGCAATCTAGTGAAAGAAGGAGGTTCCCAATATGTAGGAATTTGTGTATGGGGTTTGGGGTGTGTGTAAGAAATTTTATATAATAATATAATATTTAATCACTCAAGAAAACCATTTTATTAAGGGGGTAAAATATCCAAGGTAAAATATTTTTTTGTATACTCGAAAGAATCCTAGATGGATTGCTTGATTCCCTAAGGCTTTAGGCCAGATTTTATAGCATGTTTCAAGCTTTTATAGTTTAGTTATGTAAATTATACTCCTAAATATGATGACCTTAGTGCACTCCCAATAGGGGTGTGTAGTCTTTAGAGAATGACTCAAGATACAAATGGTCCCAATGAATCTAAGTCTTTTCCCAAAGCATATGCCTATCTTGGATGGATAGATGGACTCTTACCTCATATAGACAAATTCCTAACCCATATGGTTGGATGCTTGTATTGAATTGGATCAATTTATTTCCCATATGGATAGAAGTACTTGAGTATACAAATGAATGAACACTTAATAACTTGAATAAAGTAATAAAAATAATTAGTGGTATTTTTGGGTATAATAGATGGCTCACTATGTGTGGTATTAGAGTGAGATTCAAAAGATAGCCCTTGAGCCTGCTATAACTTGTTCAATTTAAAAGATATCTTGGATGAAAGTAATTGGAATTAATTAAACTTAAATTTATTTTTGGTTTAAACCTTGAATAGATATTGATTGATAAAATATGACTTTTAAGAAATTAAAAAAAAATAAAAATAAGAGCATCCCATGCCAATGTTACTTAAAATCAAGGATGTAGCCTATGTTAGTGTAGGTTTTTTAATATTATTTTTCCTACACATTATTAAGCATACCTTAGGTTATAGGAGATCTGGTTCATGTGAGGACATGTGGCATAATCCATCGATTACATGTGTTGCTCCCACTCACACTTGGGTGGTTGAGTTTCACACCCTCTTTTGGCCTTATATGCCACCTCACAAAACCACTCATCTGTCTCTTTTTGAGTAGGTTATGCCACCTATTTGGCATTTTCCAAGTAGGTATAACTCCCACCTAATTTGGTTATTTGGGAGTTATTACCCCTCTTGGAATTATTTGCCCATATTCTACTATATATTCTGCACTCACCTCTCCCTCCTATCTAGTTCGGATCTAGCTCCTATCTAGTCTAGATGAGTTCATATTAACTCAATCAATTCAAGGGAGAGTTGAGGCATATTGTATCATTTAGTGTGTGATATAACATCATTTTGTTATTGCACTATATTCCTGCATTCTATTTCTTGCTGCTCTCGTGTGGAAGGTTTATCTTGGTTTTGTAGGTGATCCTGGGTGCTCGAGTTCATCAAAAACTCTTACATGGTATCAGAGCGTCAGATCTGCAAGCCCCTTCTCAAGTTTGAGAGATTTGTGAGTTTTTAATCAGTATTGCAGGTTGCAGCATGCCTTTACTTGTCTTAAGTAGTTGATTCTACTTTTTCATGCTGTTTTTTGGTTGTTGGGGTCGTTTTATGGTGCTAAAGGCGTTTTTTTTACACTAGATCCATATTTTCTGTATATTTTGAAGAAAATCCGCCATCTGGGTTTTGTTCATAGCAGAAAAACACTATCTGGGTCATTGCTAGTTTCTGCATACAGGTTGTATATTTTGCAGAAATTAAATCGGAACATTTCAGCAGACCCCCTCTCCAATTGCATTTTTTATTTTGCAGTCAATCTTTGGAGGGCCATAATTCAGTCATACGAGCTCATTTTTCAGAGCAACTTTTTTTTTATTTGGGTTAAAATTTTGCAGGCTTTGCAGTGGTATGATCCATTTTTGCTCAAGTGATCTGAATTTTCTAGAAAATCAGTTTTATCAGCAGATCTGAAGGACAGTTCTCGTTTTTGGAACTTCAAATGGCTATAACTTTCACATATGACCTCAGATCGAGGTGATTCTTTTTTTGAAAGTTGATATTTTCTTGAGAAATATACATTGGTACTATTTTGAGGTTATAATTTTGAGATTTAATTGTACTTTCAGTATTTGAGTCCATTTTGGACACTTGAAAAACTCTAGAAAACAACTCCAGCATTGTAAACACACTAATTTATAAAGTGCCAAATAATTTTTTGTTGGGGAGGATTCTTTATTGAGTGAAAAAGAGGAGGTATCATGGGTTTTTCTATTCATCCTTCAGTGGTAATGTTGAATAAGGATAATTATGAGTCTTGGAAGAATGGAATCCTAACACATCTCAGGTGGCTTAAGCTCTTGTCATACCTTTATGGGCTCATACCTGAACCAAACACACCTTGGAAGCAATCAGTTTGGGGTAATAATAATGATCACATTATATGATTAATTGGTACATATATTGGTGTTGATATTTATGTGGAGATCTCACATATTGAGTGCCCACACACACTTTGGACCAAGATTTGGGAGATTTTTGGAGACCATCATATCTCTCCATTCCCAGATGATCCTGTTGCAGATTGTTTAATTCCCCTTGATGATGCTAATAATATACCCTATGATGATGATACTTTAGAGGAGCTTGAGGATAATAAATGTCTTGAATGTCTAGTTGACAAAGAGACTTCTCTTCCTGCTTCTCCTCCTCCTATTGAGATCACATCCTCATCTACTGTTGCATCTGAAGATACTTGCATTGCTACATTCATGGCTTCTTGTGATTCAATGCAGCAAGATACATATTGTCTTCCAGACATAGCTACTTCAGATGACTACTTGACAGACATTGCAGGTTTGTTCATAGAGTCTCATATTTCAGACTTGGGAGACACTATTCATGACATTCATCTTCTCTTTGATGAAGTTGATTCTTCTTCAGTTGTGGAGGAACCTTTGGATCTTGTTCAATCTTCACATGATCATTCCTCACAGTTTGACATGATTGTGGATACTTTTGAGCAGCATTTGGAGGAGGCATCTTTGTCTTCAGAGAAGATAGTTGAGTCTTTGGATCTTGTTCTACATACATTTCTACTAGGTTCTGGATTTTCATCTTCATCAGTGTGGCCTAGAACACTTGATTTGATGGTGACATCTTTCGACATCAACATGGAGACACCTGAGCAGAGTTCAGAGACTTCATACATTTTCATCATTCTTCCTTCATATTCCTTTCAGGAATGGGAAGACATTCTTCATACACCTTTGGTTTTGTTTCTTCCTAAGGGGAGGAACATTGTTCGACGATCGTGGACCATGTTCTACATTCAGCTTCGAGCTTCAACCATTGGCATAGTTGACTACTTTGGGGAAGGCTACATGGTCTTTCCTATCCTTTCTATTTTGGAGGGGACTTCTTCCTTGCATGGGATTCTTCTTGTGTTGGGAAACTTGTTTTCTTTTCTCTCTTTTGGGAGGAGTTTTGTCCCACTGGGTTTTCTCCTTTACTCCATTTGTGAGAGAGTATTTTGTACATGGGTACCTAACATGGCCTAGTAGCCGGGACCCATATTTGCATCTTTGCATTCTTTCATCCTTTCACCCACCTAAGCTATGCTTAAGGGGGGGTGTTAGTGTAGGTTTTTTAATAATTATTTTTCCTACACATTATTAAGCATACCTTAGGTTATAGGAGATGTGGTTCATGTGAGGACATGTGGCATAATCCATCGATTACATGTGTTGCTCCCACTCACACTTGGGTGGTTGAGTTTCACACCCTCTTTTGGCCTTATATGCCACCTCACAAAACCACTCATCTGTCTCTTTTTGAGTAGGTTATGCCACCTATTTGGCATTTTCCAAGTAGGTATAACTCCCACCTAATTTGGTTATTTGGGAGTTATTACCCCTCTTGGAATTATTTGCCCATATTCTACTATATATTCTGCACTCACCTCTCCCTCCTATCTAGTTCGGATCTAGATCCTATCTAGTCTAGATGAGTTCATATTAACTCAATCAATTCAAGGGAGAGTTGAGGCATATTGTATCATTTAGTGTGTGATATAACATCATTTTGTTATTGCACTATATTCCTGCATTCTATTTCTTGCTGCTCTTGTGTGGAAGGTTTATCTTGGTTTTGTAGGTGATCCTGGGTGCTCGAGTTCATCAAAAACTCTTACAGCCTAATGGATACTAAAAAATTGACTTATGCGAGTGTTCTTGAAAAGAAAATTAACAATTGGAAAGAGCATCAGTTGAGAAGATGTAATGTAACTAATAGTAATAGATTTGGTATCAACACTTATAGAAATAATAAAATACATTAAAATTGAATATTAGGAGGGAGCACACTTACATATGTATTGTAATTTAATAAGTAATATAAGTTTCAACATGGGGAAGTAGTACTCCAATATTGTATTATGTAACAAACCTATGTTCTATTAAGATTATGATCAACCAATAAGGACATATTGAAAGTCACCTAAGCATTGAAGGGAATCAACACAAGATATTGTCTAATATTGCTAAGGATATTTATTGTGGTATAATTTTATTGTAGTGAAAACTATAGGACATCATCAATATAATGGGAAAAATGAGAGTAGTATAAGAGATGCCAACTATAGAAAATTTGAAGTGAAAAAAATTGACAATCAAGGCGTCATACTAAAAACATAAGTAAAAGCAATCTATTATAGTCCTAAATGGATGACACCATATTAAATGGGTAACAACAATGAACAACAATCACTAGGGGTGATGAGGTAGGAATTAATGCAATAATAAGTCTATTAAAAGATCAAAGGGATAAAATTAATTCCTTAGACTAGCTAGGACTCGAACATTGGACCTTCCATTTGCTACTAGATTTCTCTACCAACTAGGCTACTAGCCCCTCTTTGTCTAGTTGATTGTCAATATATGTGGCATATTTCCAACACCCCACATTTTACTACATTGTAGGTGCTTGGGGTTCCTAGCCTAGATCTGACACCACATGTTAAAACTTATATTACTTATTGAAAATATAAGACATCTGCAAGTTTTCTCCCTCCTAATCAACTTTAAGTATTTTTTGACTTTTATAAGTGTTGATACAAATTATTTTACTATTAGTTACATTACATCTTCTCAAAATGATTCCTAACAATTTAAACCCTTGATTTATTTTCAACCAAGTTCCCATTTAAATTCCCATGATTGATCTCCATCAAAAATCTAAAGATCAAATTTGATCCCTTTTAAGAGAAAATAAACTATATGAAGATCTAATAAACCTACATGATGTTTTCCTTAGTTTAATATAATTTAATTTTGGTTCATTTGAATTATCTTTTTAATTTTTAATCCAAGGGAGATTACTCATCCCTTGTATTTTAACCAACATGGTGACCCTTATTTCTCCCTAGTGATTTATAGGGATGATGCTAAAAGCACTATTGTTGCAACTATATAGGCTATTGATATAGTAGCTCAAAGTGTGATGACATTACCCATAAACCTAAGCCAGAGGTATTGTTGATACTAAATATATTGGTTTTGTTTCAATTCTTGTTTAGATTGTCTAACTAAACTAGAAAAGGTGGAATTTATAGATGCCTAACATATACAAATTTAAAAATTACTTTTCAATGGAAGGTAAAACTAACAAATTGAAAATATTTCTAAAATACTTAACATATATCAATTGAAAAATTATATTTCAATGAAAGGAAAACTAGACAATTGTGAGAATAAAAACTATTGTTACTAGTTTAAATAATACTATTAATTTATTTAATTAGGAATAGAAATTAGATAGAAATAATAAACAATTTTTGTTCATGGTGACCAATTGATTTTAAATTTAAATTCTTCTCTTCGTGGGTAGCATTCACATATGAATTGTCTAGGGAAAAAGGGCTTTAAAAAGGGTTGTGTACCCACATAAATAGTTCACATAAGACATAGATTAGAAAATAGAACTACATATATATTATACTTTGATGCTATTTGGAAATAGTATGTGTTGGTAGTCTAGTGAACAAAGGAGGTTCCCAATATGTAGAGTTTAGATACAGGGTTTGGGTGTATTCAAGAAAGATTATATAATAATATAAAATTAATTATTCAAGATGCTAGCACTGCCTGAAGGCAAAGGAAGGATAACAAAAGTGAACAACAAGAATTAGGGGGCAATGGTGTAGGAATTAGGGTAATAATAAATCTATTAATAGAGAAGAGGGATTATATTGATTCTTTGGAACAAATAGTCTAAGGGCTTAGGCCAAGGAAATACAACATTGAGAATAGAGTGGAACCTATGTTTGAGAATCCTCCTATAGAGATCAATCCATAAGAAAATGTGATGGGAATTGTTGCACCTAGGAAAAAATCCTCTATTATGGAACTGTCTAAGGACATAAAAAATCACTCCACCCAAACTTGATGGAAAAAAATTAGGAGAAGGGGTATACAATTGTCTAAATAAAATGGAGAAATACTTTGAGTTGAGGGACTATAGCAAAAGAACCAAAGTTCTATAGGGTTCCTACTAGATAATTTGGGAAGCATCTAGTTGGTGGACTAATACCAAGGAACAAAATGAGTACACTAAGGAAACTATAACATAGGAGAGATTTAATTACCACTTCTATAAGAAGTGGCTACCACAACTATATTTCAAAAAAAAGACTAAATTTCATAACTTTTGATAAAGGTCCTTAAAATTCCAATAGTATTGGGGTAGGTTTTCCAAATTGCTAAAGTATATGCCAATGTATCAAAAGGATGATAAGATTCAAACAACAAAATATATCTTGGGGCCAAATACCAACATCGGGGTAGAAATTGATATGCATGGGACAAAAATCATGAATGAGGTACTAGATAAGTCTTTGAAACAAGAAAATAAGTTACAAGCCCTAGATGTAGCAAGGAAAAATTTTAACAACATGAACCTAGCTTTGATACCACATGTAATAAACCAACTATTATACCCAAAAATACAACTATTTATTATTATTTTTCTTGATTTATTAAGTGTTCATTCATTTTTATACTTAGGTACTTTTATCTATACGAGATAAACATTCATCCAATTCGGGACATGCATCCAACTACACATATTAGGCATTTGTATGTACATGACAAGAGTTCATTTATCCATCTAGGATAGGAATATATCCAAATGGGGTAAGTATCTATCCACATGGGATAGGTATCTATCCATAAAGGATAGAAATATTATTTAACCAAAGACTTGGAATCATTGGGACCATTTGGGTATTGAATCATTCTCTAATGATTATACTCCCCTATTAGGAGTGAACCAAGGTCACCATCTTTAGGAGTATATATGTATGTATGCATGTATGTATATAATAATAATAATAATAAAATCTTGAAACCCACCTCAAAATTTTGCCTAACACCTAAAAAAAATTAGCAATCTATTTGGGACTCTTTCGAGCATACAAATTATACATTTTACCTTGATATGTATCTTAGATATTTTACCCATTTAATCAAACAATTTTCTTGAACAATTAATCTTGTATTGTCATTTAAGTTGTCATAATCTTCCTTGGACACTCCCTAAACCTCATACCTAAACACCTATGTATTAGGAACCTCCTTCATTCACCAGATTTCCTACATACATCACTTCTAAATAGGATCAAGCAATAATATATATGGAGTTCTATATTTTAAGCTATGTTTGATTTGAACTATTTATTTGGGTACGTAACCCTTTCTAGGGTTTTTTTTGAGAAAAGGGTAAATATTTATTCAATCAGAGA
This sequence comes from Sequoia sempervirens, assembly GCA_007258455.2. NCBI lineage: Eukaryota > Viridiplantae > Streptophyta > Pinopsida > Cupressales > Cupressaceae > Sequoia > Sequoia sempervirens. The sequence goes on from VDFB02366015.1 coordinate 27,725, forward strand.
AAGTCTCATAATACAACTAGCAAAATACAAAAAGTTAGAGCCACCAAAGCACATCTAGCCACCAAGAACTAGTGAACATAAAACCACCCAACTAAGAAAACCAAAGCCCCTTCAAGGACCACACATATCCTCATGAATCAACATTTGTAGTTTATGAGCACAGTCACTAGGAAGTTGCTCCCACTCATCAACCTTTCAATCATCCCTAAACTCTAAAGCCCATTTAGACAAAAAAAAATCAACCACATTGTTCCATTCCCTAGGAATATGGACAAAGGACACCATCTCAATTGAACAACATAACTGGTGAATCTTCAATCCAGTTCACCCCATCAATGTTCTACCTATTTAACAAATTAATCATGATTTATAAATTTGATTCATACATGATCTTTTGTCATCCAAGAGCACAAGATTTTTCTAGGGAAACAAGAATAGCCAGAGCCTCCATGAGGTTATTAGTTTGGATACCATGATACTTGGAGAAGAAGAAAAGGACAGACCTAGAACTATCTCTCCCCAAGAATATGTTTCCAAACTTGCACAACCACTAGCTTTTATCTTGGAAAATCCTATGGTTCCGCTCTAGCCAAATCTATTAAAGAATGCACGAAGACCCAATAGTCCACACCATCTAGAGAGGGAACAATATAGTAGGGGATCTCCCCAAAGTCCTCCAAAACTCAGTAAGGGATAGGGCATGCACACATGGGTGCCTCCAAATCGTCCACCATAAATGCTAGATAGATCTAGAGAAGGAGCATTGGAAGAAAAGATGTGAAGAAGACTCCTCACTACCACCACATAGAAAACATATGGATGGCCCTTGAAAGCCCCTCTTCAGAAGATTGTCCCAAGTAAGACATTTTTTATGAGCCACTAACCAAAGGAATAAGTTGCACTTAGGCCACATAAACTTATTCCATACATATTTCCACTAAGGGGATTTTTCCTCCCCATACTTCCTTCTATCCAATTATGATACCTAGCTACCACCAAATAAACCCCTTTAGGATCTATGGCACACGCCAAGACATCCCTTTGTTGTAAAGAGCAGCAAACTCTCTCTACTAAAATCTTTCCCAACTTAGCACAATCCACAACTGTACCCCTATGAGGCCATAGGTGACACCCTTTCCATCTAAGCACCTCCACCTAACCCAAATGCTCCATAGCTTTGAAATCGCTAACTTTTGACCATCCAGCATCTAAAAAATGTGATAAATTCTACAAATGAGGATGAGAGGTGAATAATGGGGGGTAACAATCCTAGGAATTGAGCCAAAAAAAGAATCATCCCCCTTGTGACAAATCACAATAGGCCTTGCTTGATCAAGCTAGCACCTCTTTTGAGAGTATCCTAAATCATAGACCCCTTACCATCCAAAGAGCATCGAGGAATGCCCTTCTCTGCAATACCTCTCAAATATTTAGTATTGAGGATTTTGGCCCAACTTTGATCCTAACTAGTACACCAACACCAGTAAAGCTTGGTAGCCAAAGCATGACTAGTAATAGCCTCCTGCCGAAGACCTAAGCCCCCTTATTGGATAGGCCTACAGATAGAGTCCCACTTAACCAGAATCCACTTCTTAGAATCCAAACTAAAAAACCAAAGAAATTGCCTAGAGAGCACATCAAGCTCTCTAATGAAGCCCGCAGGAGCAACCTGAACCATACACTTATAGAGGGGAAGCACCTGGACCATAGCCTTTAAGAGCGTAATCCTCCCAATAAAGGACAACAACCAACAAGTCCATTGATTGACATAGCCTCTAAACTTATCTAGAATATGTTGTCAAGTCCTTCTTGGCAAAGGGGACATGGAGAGGGGAACACCCAAATACACAAAAGAAATATTTCCAATTTGAAATATGAGAATGCAAGCAATCCTAGATTGAATAAGCAAAGGAGTGTTGAAGAAAAAGATAGATGATTTCCCTTCATTAATCTTCTAACTCAAAGTAACAAGATAAATGTCTAGATCCTACCTGAAGTTGCTCACTTCCCTGACTCTGGCCATGCCCAAAAGCGTAGTATCATCCACAAATTGAATATGGGTATGAGGAGCCAAGCCTTCACCCCAAGACCATCCCTGAAAAATCCCTTGACTCAAATGGTCTTTAAGAATTCTTCCCAAACTTTGAATCATAATAATGAAGAGATAAGGAGATAAGGGATCACCTTGCCTAAGGCCCCTAGAAGCACTAAACAAAGAAGAAGGCACACCATTAATCAACAAAAAATATGACACGGACATGACACAATTCATCACCCAATTAATCCAGTCCTCAACAAACCCAAACACACACAAAATATTACAAAGAAAGGACCATCTAACCCAATCATAAGCCTTAGCCATGTCCAATTTGATAAGCATAGCCTTCTCTTTGGAAACCTCCATGGAGTGGATAGCCTCAACCACAATCATAATACCATCTTAGATATGTTTGTTATCCACAAAAACCCCTTACTCATGCTCAGAGATAATATTAATCAACTGAGGCTTCAATCTCTCTACAATAAACTCTGATATGATCTTATAGACAACATTACAAAGAGAAATTGGTCAAAAAAGATCAAAAGAATTAGCACCCTCATGTTTGGGAATAAGATCCAAGAAAGTGGAGTTCATATCTTTCAACATTTGTTTACTATCTTGAGATTCTTGCACCACCTCCAAAAGATCCCATTTGATAATCTCCCAATATTCTTAAAAAACTCAATAGGAAACCCATCTGAGCTCGGGGCCTTACCTTTTTTCATGTTGAAAATAACCTCCTCTAACTCCTTAAGATAAATTGGCTAATTAAGTTCCACATTAGCTTCATAGGAAACCACAGAGGGAATACAATCCAAAACTTGATTTAATTCCTCCAAATCCTCAAGAGTATCCTCTGAGAATAAAGAAGAAAAATATCAAATGGCCTCTTGGGAGATATCATGGAAAGAAGAGAGTTGAGAACCCTGAGAAGACATAATAGAGGAGATTAAATTCCCATGTCCCCTGGCTTTGATGAAGTTGAAGAAGAAGTCAGTATTCTTGTCTCCCTCTCGCAGCCAATCAATCCTTGATTTTTACTTCCAAAATAACTCCTCCCACAATTCCCATTCAGAAATCTTCTCCAAAGTAACCGCTTTAGCCTTAAGGAACTCTCGAGAGATACCTTGGTCTCTGTTCTACCTAGAAATGATATCCAATTGATTTTGAGCTACAGATTTTTCCTTAAATACATTCCCAAAGCATTCCCTATTCCACTTCTTTAGTTGGAATTTTACAAAATGGAGCCTTTTAACAAAGGTGTACATGGTTGTCCCATGTGAAGGTAGACCATCAGACCACCAAACCTTAACAAGGTCCTGCAGAGAAGGCTCTTGTAGCCATAATAACTAAAATTTCAAGGAAGGATTCTTGGCACTTTCCCAACCATGTGCAAAAAAATTTATGGGATAGTGATCCAAACCACACCAGTCAAGGATTTTAGAATTGGAAATCCATTGATTGCCTAACCAAAAACTGGAGACCAAAAACTTTCCCAACCTTTCAAAGATAGAGTCCACACTGCACCTCCTATTACTCCAAGTAAACAAGCCATTCAGAGGCTTTATATCAATCAAATTCAGTTGGGTTATAGTATAATTAAACAAAGATAAAGAGGGCTCCAAACAATCCAAACCACCCCTCTTCTCATCAAGATTGAGAATAGAATTAAAACCCCCATCCACAACCCAGGGAAACAAAGGAGCTAAGGATCTCACATAACTGATATGATCCCATAAATGAGCCTTACTAGGAAGGTCATTCAGAGCATAGACATTAGAAAATAATAGGATTTCTTCATATTCAAAGCTTGAAGCAACGATGGATAGAGAAGATATACCTGCAATCCACCACAAGGGGTAAATCTTTCACTTGTCCCAGAGGCATTCAATTCCACCAACACTACCTTGTGCACTAATGCATTGACATTTACCATGCCACCAAAGCTTGGATGAAATATTACCCATACCCTCCACAAACAAGTTAGAATCCTAGATAAAAACAACATCAAGGGAATGAGCCTTGATCATTTCCTAAACAAGATTTTATTGAGGGATGTTGTTCAAACCCCTCACATTCTAAGAGAGAACAATCATTTATGGGGTTTAGAAAAATGGGAGTCAAGAGGTTTAACAGAGCTCAACTCCACCAAATTCTCACCCATTAACTTGATCTTATCTTGATATTTCTTCCTCCCAACCTTGGAAGGCTTCTCTAAGTTCCCCTTAAAGTTTTTTTTGTGGAGACCCAAAGATGAAGAAACCAAGGGGCCCTTACTAGAATCTTGATTTGTAGCCAAAGATTATAAGTCCATACGGTCAATAGGAGGGACAAAATCCCCCTCTAACCCTACTAGACTGACTAGTAAAATAGAAGATTTTGAGACGTGACCAAGAGTCAACATGGTACTTGACTCCACACAGAGGTTGTCACTCCTGTCCTTATGAGAAGCTAATTGCTCCACCTCAAAGATAGTATTAATAGAAACACCCTTAATAGGGGTAATCTCTTGTTGGTCCAATTCTTATAGGGCCTCAAAACGGTTGAAACTTGCATCATCTTGTATGTCCTTAAGGGTTCTTTTTTGCCTCTTCCCTTATTGTGAGGCTTCACTAAAACAAAACCCTCCTTTAGTTTCCCCTTTAGACATAGGGGCTTTTCCTTTCTCCCTTGAAGGGTTTGAGTGAGAAGGCATCCTAGCAAAAACCCCAATAGAAGAAGAACCAGAGACCTTAAGTTTATGACACTTTTGCTACAGGTGACCATATTCATGGAAAATTTTGCACTGAAAAGATAGTCTCGTAGTCCAATTGTCAAATCCATGATGTGGAGACAAATTTGAGTACTAGTGAATTAGGTAACAGGTTGCTTAGATCAATCTCCACACAAATATTATCCAAAGAAAGATCCCTCCTCTCTAATTTTTGTCGTGATGTCCCCACCAAATTACCAAGAAAAAGTGCAATCATGTGCAAAATATCATTCCTCCAAAATTCAACCGCAAGCCAAGGAAGTCGCACCCAAACGGGAACTGGCAACAAAAGCTCTTCAACCGGATTAAATCCAATGTGTCAGGGTTTCAAGAACAACCCCACTTGATTGTAAAAGTAGGGCCCTCCTTCAAAAGCTTTATTAATATTTGTAATAAATTTCAAAACTACCGTGAAATATATGCTTGTCACTTGTAAACCTCTATGTCTCCCTCCGAGTTCCAAGTCTGAGGGGCCCAAGACTCCAAAAATAGGGGAGAAACCCTGATTCCCATGAACTTACAAATTAGTGCATGATTTCTCCAATACTCAACATCCTTCGCAATAGATTTCGGTTGGATAACCAAAACCGAGCGAGCCTCACTCTTAGCCAAGCAACCATTCACTTCTAAAATCTGAGAGAAGCCACCATGCGATGAACCCACACCATTTGAAGCATTAATCTTGAAATCAACAACCATAGCCTGTCTAGATGGGGAGAAATCAGCCCCCATAACATTCGAGAAAGACATAAAGGAAAAGCTAGAAGGAATAACCTTTGGTTCCATATACAGCCAAAAAATAAAGCACCTTAATTAGATTCCAACCCATAAAATAGTACAAAGAAGAACCAAAAAATACTAAGAAAAACCCCCCCGAATCTCCAAACAAAGCCCACCCCAAACCTGAAAACACACCGCATCAAGAAAATACACCCCAAATGCATGCATGCATCAGCAAAAACCTACATGTAGGTCACAAACTTACACACTTTCACCTGCATGCTTCCCATTCGATTCATTGATGCTTCAATTCAAATACTACAAGTCCATAAGACCTTTCTAGGTTCCTTATACCCAAACAGTATATTTGCAATTGCTACCCACAAAGCAAAGCATTTAAATTCAAAATTAATTGATCAACATGATCATTACTTGTTTACTATTTCAATCTAATACCTAATCTTAATCAAATCAAATAATGACATCCCTTGAAATAGTAATAATAGTTATATTATCATGGTTTATAAGATTTTGATTCCATTTACCCATTAAAATTAAAGATCAAATCCAAAAACTATATGAAGGTCTAATGAAACTACATGATAGTTTTCTTAGTATAATATAATGTCATTTGGTTCATTTGAATTCTTTTTAATTTGTGATCCAATGGATATTACCCATCCCTTAGATTTTAATCAACATGGTATCCCTTATTTTTCCTTAGTGATTTATAGGGATGATGCTACAAACACCATTGTTGTAGCTATATTAGGTTATAAGTGCAGTAGCTCAAAGCATGATGAAATCACCTATAAACATGAGCAAAAGACATAGTTGGTATTGAATGTTACTAGATTTGTTTCAAGTATTCTTTAGGTTGTTTATATAAGCTAGAAAAATGAAAGAATCTAAGAATCAAAATGTGCATCTATCATGAAGACAAAACATAGAACTATCAACTAGTATAAAAAAATTACAATAACAACAAAAACAACCTTATTGAAGTTTCTATAAATTATATTTTCATAAAAAATAATTAATGAAAAATAAACATTCTTATTGATTTATAATGTCCCGAGCTAGAAAAATATAACAGATTATGCAAGCCAAAATATTAAATCACTTAGATCTTGCAATTTACACCAAATAATGAAATTGGGTATAAATTTATCTTCTCTGATTTATGCAAATATGATTTAAGAAAATGGGAAACTAATATATGATGTTGTATTACTATTTTGAATATGAAAATTACATCATATTTTATGTTACCAACTATTGTTAACAGCAAGCTACAGCTGCAACAAAATACAAGAAAAACCCAAATGATGCAAACCAAAGTAAGCACCCAAACTGATGTCTAATGCAACACAACCAACTAATCCAAACTCTAAAACTCATAGCAGCAATATTACATTCAAATATGTCTCTATAAATAAGGTATTTTCTGCTAACAACAACAAACAAAACTAATATAATAAACTGCACCTAAAACACTCCAAAAATGCATGAACACACCCTGTAAACACACATAAACTACACATGCAACACTCCTGAAATGAAACCATCAATACTCAGCTGGTCAAAGCTGATCCAAACCTCTAAAATGGATGGAATATACTTACTCCACTAACATGCAATGACATGCAATTACTTGCAACAACACAAATACTCTAAAACCACCAAAAATCAACTCTAGCACACAAAACATTGAAACTGTCAAAATCTCCAAATTCCTTCTGCTCTGATGCAACCTCTAGATGAGATTTCCTCTAGATACCTACAAACACACTTCTTGCAAGCCTCTATCTCTCTGGTTTATTAGCCTGGATATCACTCCTTCAATTGTTTATCAACCCTTGAAGAAGAACATCATAAGTCTGTAAAATTGACAAAGTAGAATGAATTCAATTTGGAAGACCACAATAATATATCAAAAATCCTTTCTAAAACCAAATTTGGTGCCCAAAGTCAAATTTCTAAGGAAAGTGATTCTTACATGCCAAGATTATAGCTCTCACTTGCCAAAAGTGAAGTCACCAAGAAGCATTCTAATCTTAAACTGCCAAATTACATGTCACTTGCCTTTTTCCAAGAATCCCATGCCTACCTTGGACCCCATTAATATTTCAAAAATATTAATTTATTCATCACCATGACTGATTTAATTAATATAACTTGATAAACCAACTTTTCCAATTTACCCATAGGTCCTAACTTACTATTTTTAGGAAACCAGGTTTACTAAAAATAGTAAATGTTATTTTTAGAAAAGGGGACATTACATGATTTTTCAAGTAATTGTTATAAATTTCCTTTCATAAACTAAATAATAATAGCTAAACATCCTTATTTAAATTTCAAGTAAATTGTTGTAATTTCTTTTCAAAAATTGAATAATCACATTTATACATCTTTATTGATCTTTCAAGTAAGTTTCCATAAATTTATTTTCAAAGTCTTAATAATAACATCTATGCATCTATACATCCTTATTTATCTTTCAAGTAAGTTTTCATAAATTGCTTTTCAAAGTATAAATAATAATAACTAAGCATCGTTACGGATTTAGTACTTCTAGGTTTCATCTTGATATTTGCTATCATTTGATTTATTTGAAAATATTTGACATTAAATTTTATTGTTTATAGTTAGCTCAACTAAAAAACATGATGGGTCATATTGATGGTACCATTTGCAAATCCTAATGAGATTGCAAGTTATTTCATCTTGACTAGTTGCATCTACATTAAGTAAATTTAATGGTTCTATTGGGGTCAAGTTGGTTATTTGAAATGTATCTTGAATTTTAATGTAGAATGATTATGAAATACTCAAGGAGTTACTATAATTCATATTACAACTAGTCTCTTAGCAAGCTAAACTTAAACCATTTCCAACAATGATTTCATTCAATGGCTTGATCAATGCATTCTTATCTATTTGTATATCATAGGATTAGGGTTAAAAGTTTGAATAGGGATAAATGATCCTAACAAGTCATCAACAAGCCAACTATTGCCTATACATATAATTATTCCATTATATTTGTTCATATGATTATTAATCTTATATCTTAATAGTATATTATTAGTACATAAATTTTTTATTGATATGTATTATTTTATTTGTTAAAATTTAATGTATATGTATATATTTGTTCATTTATACTTATATTTTATATTACATATATTGGTTATATATAGTATATTTTAAAATTAATTATAGTTATATATTATATTACATATATACTAAATTTTATTTTATATATAATCATTTATATTTATTTAGATATTAGACAAAAATAAATATTAAATCTCATATATAATATAGATGTATGTAATAAATTATATGTGTGTGATTGTGTGTGTTAACAATAATAAATAAAAGAGTGAATTTTTTGGATTCAACTATGTATGTTTTTTTAGATCGATGTTTCAAATTACACTCAGTGATCCATCATTAGGAAGAGGAGAGTGATTAATTAGATTGCAAAATTAGCCTTAAGAAGCGTTAAGGGGGAGGAGGGGGTAAGGGTTGGAAAAATAAGCATGAGCTAGAGATACGGTTAGAAAAGATATGAAAACAACTAATGATGAATTATAATAAACAAATAAAAAATTATAAATATTAACATAAATTATAATATTGATTATTTGACTTTAATATAAAAAATACATATATAACGTATGTATGTATGTTATTTCATCAATTAAATAGCATATATATATATATATTAGTTAAGAATATAATTATATTAATTATAATATACAAGACCACCAATCAATATATTCATCCTGAGCAGCTATGGCGGAGCGGCGACACAAGGAGGGTTTTAGGCAACACAGGGATTTGAACTATGGAGTAGGGGCACAAACCCGTTGGCCTTTCAATAAACGAAGGAACCAGAACATCCAGAATCCTAGACAGGCAGAAACAACTCAGGCTTGGCAGGCTCCGGTTAATAAGTCTTTTATGGCTGGTGTCCGGAATGGTGGCGGAAGGAATGGCCAGTTTCAACCAAAAAAGGGCGAATAGTTCAGGTCTTGGCATTTAGCGAAGAAGTTTGATTTCAGACAGGTTGAAGGAAAGTTCTAGCAGCCGAAACAACAAATGGAAAAGGCTGGCTCCAGTCAGGTAATGCCGAGTATCTCATATGCGACTGTGACATCTTGACTTCTAGAAAATAGTGAATGGAATTATTCTTTCCTTTTTTTAAAAGCTAAGGCGTTTGTCATGAAATGGGGGGGAAATGGCCCGCATTTTCAAAAATCTGAGCATGGTGTGACCAAAACTGGGAGGAGTGTGAACTCAAAACCCTGGAGAATGGTTTTTACTTGGTAATTTGTAAAACAACACAAGACAAGGATTGGATCATTAACAGTGGCCCGTTTACAATGGATGGATTAGGGTTTTTCATAAAAGATTGGGCTCCGAATTTTAACCCCAATGAAACAAAGGTAGAGGAAATCTCGATATGGATAAAACTGAAAAACCTTCCACATGAGTATTGGGATCAAGAAACTCTGCGAAAGATAGGTAGTAAGTTGGGGGGTTTTGTAAAATCGGAAGAGTCGGTGGACAAAATTGATTTTAGCATATACCCTAAAAAATGTGTAATGAGACAGGGGATTCACTCGCTACCAGAAATACTAGAACTGAAGTCGGGGAAGGTTATTTGGCGTCAAAAGATATAGATTGAAGATAACCC